>CAUYLG010041085.1:0-60387 GCA_963573385.1 Cacajao melanocephalus | reverse complement strand
AGGGAGATGAGGTTAGAATGTCATTTTAAAATCAGGCATTCTCAGCAAACTGACACAAGAAAACAAAATCAAACACCGCATGTTCTCACTCATAGGCGGGTGATGAACAATAAGAACACATGGACATAGGGAGGGGAGCACAACACACAGGGGTCTGTTGGGGGGGAAATAGGGGAGAGACTGTGGGAGGTGGGGAGGTGGGGAGAGATAGCATGGGAAGAAATGCCAGATATAGGTGAAGGGGAGGAAGGCAGCAAATCACACTGCCACGTGTGTACCTATGCCGAAATCTTGCATGTTCTTCACATGTACCCCAAAACCTAAAATACAATAAAAATTTCAAAAAAAAATTTTTTTTAGTCCTGCCTGGGCAGGACTCGAACTCATAGGATCAAATGATCCTTTTGCCTCAGACTCCTGAGTACTGGTACCACAGGTGCATGCCACTGTGCCCAGCTATTTCACTCAATCTGTAGGGCTCCCAATCTCAGGCTATGTCTGAGATCTTGTTGAATATTATAGAGACAGAAAAGATGTAGCTCAAGAATTTAATTTTTTGGGCTTTCATATATATACACTTCTCAGGGTTAGCCAAAAAGAGGTGGTGCTGCAGTATTCAGGATGTCTTATGTCTTGGAAGAAGAGTTTATATGAGGTCAGTATGGGATCTAAATCAGATAGGATATAGTTAGCATCTCTTTCCAGGTAGGATTCATTTAACAAATATTCTGGTCACATATCCAGGTGCCAAAATGAATATAGCAATGAATGTAACATAATATCCTTCCTCTCTTGGAGATTATTTTTAGTGAGGAAAGGCAGACAATGATCAAATATATCAGTTTGTGTTAAAAATTATTAAGCAGTAGGCCAGGCGCAGTGGCTCACACCACAATCCCAGCACTTTGGGAGGCCGAGGCAGGTGGATCACGAGGTCAGGAGATCAAGACCATCCTGGCCAACATGATGAAACCCATCTCTACTAAAAATTCAAAAAAAATAGCTGGGCATGGCAGTGCACGCCTGTAGTCTCAGCTACTCAGGAGGCTGAGGCAGGAGAATTGCTTGAACCCAGGAGGCAGAGGCTGCAGTGAGCCGAGATGGCATCACTGCGCTCCAACCTGGGCGCTGGGCAACAGAGTAAGACTGCGTCTCAAAAAAAAAAAAAAAACAAAAACAAAAATTAAGCAGTATAAAAGCAAGGTATTACTACATATGTTTGTCAGGGAAGAGCCTTATAGGGTGTACTTTGGACAGAGCTGAAAAGATAGGGAATGATAGCCATGTGGCTATCAGGGAGAAAACTATCCTTTTTTTTTTTTTTTTTTTGTAAGGCGATGTTTCACTCTTGTTGCCAAGGCTGGAGTGCAATGGTGCGACCTCGGCTCACTGCAGCCTCTGCCTCCTGGTTCCAAGTGATTCTCCTGCCTCAGTCTCCATAGTAGCTGGGATTACAGGTGCCTGCCACCATGCCGACTAATTTTTTATATTTTTAGTAGAGACGGGGTTTCACCATGTTGGCCAGGCTGGTCTCGAACTCTTGACCTCAGGTGATCCACTCACCTTGGCCTCTCAAAATGTTGGGATTATAGGTGTTAGCCGCCATGCCTGGCCAGAGAAAACATTCTCTCAGAAGTAATACTTCAAGTGCACTACAGTGTAATTGAGGCAGCAAAAGGCTGGTAGAATGAGGGAAGAGAAGAATGGTGAGAAATGGGTTCAAGAAGATATTTAGGGACATAGTTTTGTAGGGCTTTATAGGGAATGGTAAATATTTCAGCTTTTTTCATGGTATGACAAAATTTGGAAGGGTATGAGCAGTTAAGGTATAATCTGACATTTTATCACTGGTTGCTATTTGAAAAATAAGCTGTTAACAATTGTGGAAGCAGATGGACCAATTGGAATTAAAGCAAAGGCTTTAATATGGGTAAAAGAAAAAAGTATAGTTTCTTAGATTAGGATAATAGCAGTGGAAACAAAGATTCTGAGTTTATTTTTGAGGTAAACCTACCTTCATCTGTTGCTGTATAGGTGAATATGAGAAAAAGAAATATCTCCAAAGTGTTTGACCTAAGAAAAGGAAGAAGGAAAAAATAAGTCATCTAATACTGAAATAAAAGAAGATTGGGGAACGGGGTGGAAACTTTTGAGGGGGTAGGTATCAAAACTTTCATGCTGGATATGTTGAGTTTGAGAAAAAAGACCACCAAGTGGACACCTCAAGTAGTCATTTGAATATACATATTGGGAATTCAAGGTCAGTGTCAGGGCTAGAGATAGAATTGTGGGACGTATGGGTATATAAATAGTACTTAAAGCATTGGGACCAGATGAGAGAATGATAGTTAAAAGGTCAGCAGGCTGAACCCTGGGGTGTTCCTATATATAAGATAGAGAAAATTAGAATGACTTAATAAAGAAGTCTGAGGGGACAGCCTGTGAGGTACGAGAGCTGAGAGAGAAGGAGAAAAAAATTTAAGTGGGGAGGCCTTGAAGCAGAGTTTCATAAAAGAGGGAAAAACATTAAGTGTCTGGCATATTACTGAAGGGTGGACTAAGATGAAGACTGAATTGATCATTTGATTTGACAATTAGGTTCACTAGTGGCTGAGTAGTATGGTTTGAGTTAAGTGGTGAGGACAAAAGAGCCATTTGAGTGAACTGACGAGAGAATAAGTGGGGAGAAAGTGAAAACAGTCTTTTTTGTTTGTTTATGGAGACTGGGTCTTGCCCTGTCACCCAGGCTGAAGTGCAGTGATGCGATTATGGCTCATTGCAGCCTCAACCAAACCTTCAAGTGGAAGGATTGGTGCAGGCTCAAGCAATCCTTCCACCTCAGCCTCCCAAGTGGCTGGGACTACAACCATTCACCACCATGCCTGGCATATTTTTTAAATGATTTGTAGAGATGAGGTCTTACTATGTTTCCCAGGCGGGTCTTGAACTTCTGGACTCAAGGTATCCTCCTGCCTTGGCCTCCCAAAGTGTGAAGATTACAGGTGTGAGCCACTGTGCCCATCCCAGAAATGGTCTTTAAAAGAGTAATCCCAAGACCCTTCTTCTGTCGTGGATAAATGAATTTAACAATGATAGACCAACCAAATTCCTCTGTGAGAAATCCAGAAACCAGTTACAAGTTGCTTTATACAGGTGAGACTACAATCAGTGGCATCAGAGCCAGTAGGAAAATTCAGTGCCCTGTCTCTTCCTAGAGCCTCCCAGCCCCCAACCCCTGCACAGCGTGGAGCAATCGGAAGGAAGTCTTCAAACTTCTATCTTCTACCTGAAGAGGGAAAGGAATTGAACATATATCCAACATTCCAGGGTTTTAGGGACCTGGCTGAGGGACTGGTTTCTGTATTGCCTCAATCTGAGCACTAACAGGAACAGGGCACCAGCTGCAATCTCTGGGAACAAACTGCTTTGGAGTCTGCAGTACCGCAGACAGACACTAGGTGAAGCTCCAGTACCATGGCTTGCTATAGCACCCAAGACGCCACAGTATTGCATGGGGAGTTTCTGATTAGAAATCCCGCAAACCTCTTCAAGTAGAATTCACACAAGAGCCTAAAGAGGATGCATTCCCTGAAAAGGCTTAAGAAGCCTATAGAATCTCTAGCCAGGCTGAATGGAGAAAGTCTTTGATAAAACGAGATCAGAAAATCTGGGTGAGATGGCTGATTCTTCAATACTAAAATCCCAACAAAAATTAATGAGACATACAAAGAAACGGAAACATGGAAAATTTAAGAAACCAATTTCCAGAAATCAACTTGAAATAAATGGAGGTAAATGAGGTGCCAAATAATTCAGAAATATTGTTATAAGAATGCCTAATTAAAATAGAGCATAGATAGTAAACAAAACCAAGAAAATGATGCATAAACAGATTGAAAATATCATTAAAGGGACAGAAACTGTAAAGAAGTACCAAACATATTCTGGAACTGAAGAATACAATAAGTGAACTAACAAAATATCTCTAGAGGGATTGAACAGACTTGGAAAAGCAGAAGAAATAATCAGTGAACTCAGGACTTTCAAAATTGCTGAGACACAGGAGAATGAAGAAACCTGAAGAGAGCCTAAGGGGCTTATGGGCCACCATCAAATAGAATAATATTATGGGAGTTTCAGAAGGAAAATAAAGAGAGAAAAAGACACAGACTTTTTTGAAGAAATAACTGCAAAAAATTTCCTAGATATGAGAGAAATTTACGTATAAAAGAAACTCAATGCCAGCAAAGATAAATCTCAAGAGACCACCAAGACACATCATAATAAGCCATCAAAAATGGAAAATCATTAAAGCAGCAAGAGAAAAGCACTCATCATGTACAAGAGTGCTCCTAATCAATTATCAGCAGGTTTCTTAGCAGAAACCTTGCAGACTAGAAGGGAATAGGATGATATATTCAAAGTATAGAAGTTCCTGATAAGGTAAATGCATAGAAATATATACAGTTCTATAATATTGTAATGTAGGTGTGTAAATCACTTTTAATTCCAGCACAAAATTTATCATTTATTATTTTTAATGATGGGGTCTAGATTTGTTGCCCAAGCTGGTCGTGAACTTTTGGGCTCAAGCAATCCTCCTGCCTCACCCTGTTGGGGCTACAGGTATGTGCCACCATGCCCAGGCACCAGTTTTGAATACAAAAAACGAAAGTGTGAAAAGTAATTATATATCTGAGTGAATGGGTACTCATTATAAAAACAGAAAAATTGTGTTATTACAAAGTGGAGGGGGCAGAGATGTAAAAGAGTAGAGTTTTTATACATGAATAAAGTCGTTAGCTGTTTCAAATAGAATGTTACAATGTTAAGGTGTTTTATTTAATTGCAATGGTAACCACAGAGAAAATACTTACAAAATATACGCAAAGGGAAATGAGAAAGGAATCAAAACATGTCACTACAAAAAAGCAAACACACACAACAAGACAAAAAAGAATACAGCAAGGAAGAAAGTAAGGACAAAAAAGCTACATGACATACAGAAAACAACAAAATGGCAATAGTGAGTTCTTTCCTATCAGCAATTACTTTAAAGGTACATGTGATGAACATGTTAATTAAAAGACATGGACTGGCTGAATGGATTTTTTAAAAAAGATCCAACTGTATGCTCTTTACAAGAGACTTACCTTAGACTTAGGGACACACAAAATCTAAATGTGAAGGGGGATGGAAAACAGTTCCACATAAATGGGAAGCTAAAGACTGGGGTGGCCATATGGAAAATTAGATAAGATAGTCTTTAAGTAGAAACTGTCAGGAGGACAAGAAAGGATGTTGTGTAATGATAAAGGGTCCATTCATTAGGAACATATAACAATGATAAATATATGCACATCTAATATTAGAACTCCCAAATAGGTGAAGTGTTCATAGGACTGAGGGAAGAAATTAACAGCAACACAATAATAGCAGGAGACATAATACTCTTATTTATTGCCAGAACCATACAGAAGATCAACAACAAAACAGAAGACATGAACAACAGTATACACCAGTTGGCTCTAACTGATGTCCACTCAACAACAGCAGAATACACTTTTTTTTTTTTTTTTTTTTTGAGACCGAATCTCGTTCTGTCCCCAGGCTGGAGTGCAGTAGTGCGATCTCAGCTCACTGCATCCTCCGCCTCCCAGCTTCAAGCAATTCTGTCTCAGCCTCCCTAGTGGCTGGGACTACGGGTGCCCACCGCCACACCTGACTAATTTTTTTGTATTTTAGTAAAGACAGGGTTTCACCATGTTGGCCAAGATGGTCTCAATATCCTGACCTCATGATCCACCTGCCTCGGCCTTCTGAAAGAATTACAAGTGTGAGCCACCGTGCCCAGCCCCAGAATACATATTCTTAAGTATTCTTGGAGAATTCTTCAAGATAGACCACATGTTAGTCCATAAAACAAATCTTGACAAATTTAAGGAGATTGAAATCATACAAAGTATCTTTTCTAATCACAAATAAAACAAGAAATCAATAGCAGAAGGAAAATAAGGAAGTCCACGAGTTTGTGGAAACTAAGCAGTGCCCTCTTAATGAATGGGTCAGAGAAGAAAACACAAGTGAATTTAGAAAATATCTGGAAATGAAAGCAAAAATGCAACATACCACACTTATGGGATGTAGCAAAAGTAGAAGTGAGAGAGGAGTTTATAGCAGTATTCTAATACCGAAAACAGATGAAAACACAACAAGAAAACTATGGCCCAACATTTTGGATTAACACAGTAGCAACAAAATAGGTATATAAGGAATTTACCTCAATATAATAAAAGTCCCCTGGGCATGGTGGCACATACCTGTATTTCCAGCCACTCAGGAGGCTGAGGCAGGAGGATCGCTTGAGCCCAGAAGTTCTGGGCTATAGTGTGCTGTGCTAATCAGGTGCCTACTAAGTTGGGCATCAATATGGTGACCTCCCAGAGTGGGGGATAACCAGGTTGCCTGAGGAGGGGTGAACTGCCCAGGTCAGAAAAGGAACAGGTCAAAATGCCCGTGCTGATCAGTAGTGGAATCGTGCCTGTGAATAGCCACTGCATTCCAGCCTGGCCAACATAGCAAGACCCTGTCTCTATATATATGTAGTTTCATATATGACACTCAGTGGAGAAAGATTGAAAGTTTTTCTTCTAAGATTAGAAATAAGGCGAGGATGTCCCCTCTCACCACTAATATTTAATGTGGGAAGTCTGGCAAGAGCTGTTAGGCAAGGAAAAGAAATACAAGACATCCAAATTGGAAAAGAGATAAAATTACCTCTATTTGCTGACAGTATGCTCTCATATTTAGAAAATTCTAAAGATGCCACAAAATTACAACTAATAATTTCAGCAAAATTGCAAGACCTGAAGTCAACACGTAAAACTCATTTGTGTTAAATCAGAAAAGGAAATTAAAAATACATCCCATATACTGTAATATGAAAAAGAATAAAATACTTAAGACATGAAAGACTTGTACACTGAAAACTACAAAACATTGTAAAGAAATCAAAGAAGATGCAGATAAATGGATTTAAGAGCCCATGCTTAATGGGCTTAATATTGTTAAAATGCTTAATATTGTTAAAGTACCCAGACTTAATATTGTTAAAATATCCATACTACCTAAAGCAATCTACAGATTCAATGCAATATCTGTCAAAATCTCAATGCATTTTTTTACAGAAAATGCAAAAAGTTCTAAATTGTATATGGATCCTCAGGGGACCTCAAGTAGGCAAACCAATCTTGAAAAAGGACCAAGTAGAAGGCCTGTGCTTAAATGTTTTCAAAACATACCACAAAAACTGCGATTAAGATGATGTGATGATGGCATATAGATAGATATATAAACCAGTGGAACAGATTAGAGAGCCCAGAGATAAGTTTTTGTGCATATGGCCACATGAACTTTGACAGTGTACCTAGACCACACTTTTCCACAATAGGGAAAGGCATCTCCCCACTAAATGGTGTTGGGGAAACTGGATGCAAAAGCATGATGTTGGATCCTTACCCTAAACCACATACGAAAATTAAAAAGGATGGTTCAAAGACTGAACTGTAAGACTTAAAACTGTAAACTCCTAGAAACTAGAAAACTAGAAAATTATAGGAGAGAGCCTTCAGGACATTGGATTTGGCAATGAATTCTTGGATACAACACCAAAAACACAGGCAACAAAAGCAGTAATTGATAAATGGGACTACATCAAACATAAATGCTTTGGCACATTAAAGGAAACAATCAGAGGCAACCTAAAGAATGGGAGAGAATACTTGCAAATCATGTATCTGATAAGGGGTTAGTATCCAGAATATATAAGGAACTTACAACTCAGCAACAAAAAAAACCCTCAAGTTAAAAATTAATAAAGGACCTGAACAGACATTTCTCCAGAGGTCATTACAAATAACCAATAAATGCACAGAATGATGCTCAGTATCACAAATCATTAAAGAAATGGAAATCAAAACCATAATGAGGTATTACCTCATACACATCATTATGGCCACTATCAAAAGAACAGGAATTAATACATGTTGGAGAGGATATGGAGAAGTTGTAATCCTTGTGCATTGATGGTGGTAATGTACAGCCATTGTGGGAAACAGTATGGAGGTTCCTCAAAAAATTAAAAATAGAAAAACCATATGATCTAGCAATTCCACTACTGGATATACATGCAAAATAATTGAAAGCAAGGTCTCTATATGATACTTGCACGCTTATGTTTATTGTGGCATTATTCACAATAGCCAAGAGGTGGAAGCAACCCAAATGTCCATCAGCAGATGAATGGTATATTTATACAATGGAATACTATGCGCCCTTAAAAAGAAATTCTGTCATGTGCTACAATATGAGTGATCCTCAAGGACATGAGGTAAGGCATTCATAAAAGGATAAATACTATATGATTCCACTCATATGGAGTATTTAGAGTGGTCAGAAATCATAGAAACAATTTAGAAAGGTAGTTTTTAAGAGCTGTGGATGGGGGGAAGAGGGACTTAGTGTTTTGTGGATATAGAGTTTCAGTTTTGCAAGATGAAAACATTCTAGAGATCTGTTGCACAATAATTTGAATACATTCAACACTATTGAAATTAATCATTTTAGGTAAAAAATGATTAAGATAGTAAATGTAATGTTATGTGTTTTCTATTTTTACTACAATAGTAATAGTAATAAGTGTATTGTAAAGAAGAGCAGAGAAGTTGGGCATGGTGTCATGCACTTATAGTCCATGCTACTCAGGAAGCTGAGAAGGAAGAGTTTCTTGAGCCCAAGAGTTCAAATCCAGCCTGGTCAACATAGTAAGACCTAATCTCTAATTTTTAAAAATTAAGAAGAGAAGAGAAATGGAAAAGTAACTAGAAGGGAATGTTTTTATTAAGCAATCGATTATTGGGATTTGCACAAGCCAAGTGCCATGATGATAGATTCAGAATGCTCAAGCCACATTTGAAAGGCCACCTTCCTCTTCTTGCCTTTCTTTATAATAAAGTTGAAGCCTCAAGAAGTACAAATTTTTACAAAATATTCACCCTCCAGTATGCCACTCCTTATGGGGAGTAGTGGGAGTATAGAAAGGTATGGAATCATGACTATATTGAGGCCTCCACAGTCCTGAATGGAAAACAGAATTCCACATTTTTCTGACATCATAAGCCTATGTTCCCATATAGGACTGGGAGGACATCACGAACTTTTACCACAACTTGGTTATATTTACTTACAGAGAGCCTCTGTTTCTAAGAATGCAAAAACTTTGCAAGGACACCAATGATCTCACAATAATTCAAACCCTTTCATATTGCAGTCACGCTTTCACTATGGAGAAGTTTAGTTGCCTCCATATATGAAAATACTTCTCATATATAATTATTTATTCAGGATCTTTTGTGGGTTAGTAGATGGAATGGAAACCCCTTCCTTTTGGGGCAATCATGTAGACAATTCCAGTCTCACAATTCTACTGCAAATGTGGAGAACTGTTGACACTATGAACTTGATGACATCTTGGATACAAAGTCTCATCTTCTTTTAAAATGAACCAGAGCAACAAGAGATGGGTAAAACACACTATGTATTAGTTTCCTAGTGCTGTCATAACAGAGTACTACCAAACAATGGATACTCATTGTCTCTTCAGTTCTGGGACCCAGAAGTTCAAAATCAAGGTGTAAGCAGGGCTATGCTTCCTCTGGAAACTGCAGAGAAGTCTACTTGTCTCTTCCCAGCTTTTGGTGATTTACTGGCAATTTTTGGTGTGCCTCGGTTTGCAGTTGCATAACTCCAATCTCTGCCTTAGTCATAACAAGGCATTCTCCATGTGTGTCTCTGATCCCCCATGGCTGTCTTCTCATAAGGATACCATTAAGATTGGATCAGGAGCCTACTCTACTTCAGTATGACCTCATATTAACCAATTACATTTGCAGTGACTCCAATTCCAGATGAGGTCACATTCTGAAGTATTAAGAGTTAAGTCTTCAACATATATTTTACTTATATGGGGACACGATTCAACCCATAACACCAAGCAAAACCAGATACAGATGAAGATCCTCAAATGTAAAAATAGTTAAGTAGTGTTGACAACAGGTGATGTGAATAGACTGTTGACATAGTGGGCTGGGGAGGGATTGTAGCAGCTCCTAGAAAGAGCCAACGAGGATATGTGATCTAAAGTATTTGCCATTGCAGTGGTAGATAAGGATACTAGAGGGAAAAAAATGTTAGAGCAGTAAAACATGGTATCAGACAAAGAAAAGTAACCAGAAAAGCATGGTATAGAGAAGAGGAAAAGTACCAAATACCCAGTATCACCCATTGACCCAGAAGAAAGGGGCCCCTGCTCTGGGTTCTACACTTCAGAGGGACCCATATATCACAAGCACACATATTTATTAAAGAACACACAGGCAGCTCTGTCACTTTTAGATTTGGTGCTCAGTGTCAGCACAGCATGACTAATAATTTTAAACTTTTTGTGAACAACACCATTTGGTCCCCAGAGAAATGCTTCTCCAAATCCGTTACCCAATATCTTTAAAACAATTGGTAACTGTGTCCAACTATTAATCAGATTTATGGGTTGACTGCTACTGACACTGCTGTATGGAGCAGCGGGGATTAAAGTGTCAGGAATTTCAGGAAACAGAAATGACAAAGTAATTTAACCTGTCATATTTTTCTTCAACACAAAAGCAAAAGATTTTTGTATAATAAAGTATTATTTTCCACTAAGTGCCCCACTGATTTTATTGCTTCTCTTTGTGTTCAAAGTGTACACATTTTGTACCCAGCATGGAAATTTGGTACACTTTGAATAAAATGTTTCTTTTGTAATCATTTAGATCATTTCTGTCAATGGAAGAGAAATTTTGTGAAAACAGTATAACATTTGTTGTGATATATTGTGATTGTACTAAAATGAAGGCAAAAAAACTGGAATAAATATTATTTATGAAATACATGTGTTTATTTCTTATTCAAACATTGCTTATCCATGAACAGAACACCTAGACATGTGCAGTAATCATTAAATTTAGTTCTCTTTTATATTGACTGTGTTTCAATCATATGAAAACCATCCAAAAGGATGTGCTTTTTAAAAATAGCTCCAAAGCTTGATTTATAACCTTTACATTTAGACATACGGCTGGGGGGTTCCCTTTTTACTTTTGCCCCAGGCCCTGCAAATATTGAGTGGGGCCGTCAACCATTTTTACTATGAATTGAAATCAGTAGACAATGAGGCAATTATTGCTGTTGTAAAAGAACACAATGCAAAAATACAGCATAGATGGTCAGATAATTGAAGGAGATGAAATAAGAAGCGACAAACTGAGGGAGGAAATAAAAGGAAAACCATCACAGAAATGAATTTTTTTTTTTTTTTTTTTGAGATGGAGTCTTGCTCTGTCACTCAGGCTGGAGTGCAGTGTAGCGATCTCAGCTCACCACAACCTCCGCCTCCTGCATTCAAGTGATTTTCCTCCCTCAACCTCCCAAGTAGCTAGAACTGCAGGTGTGCACCACCATGCCTGGCTAATTTTTTTTTGTATTTTTAGTAGAAATGCAGTTTTGCCATGTTAGCCTGGGTGGTCTCAAACTCCTGGCCTGAAGTGATCTGCCCATCCCAGCCTCCCAAAATGCTGACATTACATGCGTGAACCTCTGTGCCTGGCCTAAAATCAATATTGAAAGAACAAGTGAGTCAATTTTTTGTTTTTGAGGTTGGTTTCAAATTGCTGGCCTCAGGTAATTCTCCCGCCTCAGCATCCTAAATCCCTTTCTAAAAAGCAATAGTTCTTAAACCTTTTTAAAAAGTAAGCTGAGCACCACTGAGTTACAGAAGTAGAAGAAGGTAGGCAAAGGAAATCTAACAGTCACAACTGAAATTCTTTTTTTAAAAATTTATTTTAATTTTATTTTTTTATTGTACTTTAGGTTCTGGGGTACATGTGCAGATCATGCAGGATTGTTGCATAGGTACACACATGGCAATGTGGTTTGCTGCCTCCATTGCCCCATCACCTACATCTGGCATTTCTCCCCGTGTTATCCCTCCCTGACCTCCCCCCGCAAGTGTCCTTCCCTTGGCCCCCCACAACAGATCCCAGTGTGTGATGCTCCTCTCCCTGTGTCCATGTGTTCTCATTATTCAACAACCACCTATGAGTGAGAACATGTGGTGTTTGATTTTCTGTTCTTGTGTCAGTTTGCTGAGAATGATGGTTTCCAGATTCATCCATGTCCCTATAAAGGACATGAACTCATCATTTTTTGTGGCTGCATAGTATTCCGTGGTTTATATGTGCCACATTTTCCTTGTCCAGTCTATCATCGATGGGCATTTGGGTTGGTTCCAGGTCTTTGCTATTGTAAACAGTGTTGCTATGAACATATGTGTGCATGTGTCTTTATAATAGAATGATTTATAATCCTTTGGATATATACCCAGTAATGGGATTGCTGGGTCAAATGAAATTTCTGTTTCTAGGTCCTTGAGGAATCGCCACACTGTCTTACACAATGGTTGAACTAGTTTACACTCCCACCAACAGTGTAAAAGTGTCCCTTTTTCTCCACATCCTCTCCAGCATCTATTGTCTCCAGATTTTTTACTGATCACCATTCTAACTGGCGTGAAGTGGTATCTCAATGTGGTTTTGATTTGCATTTCTCTAATCAGTGATGGTGAGCATTTTTTCGTATGTTTGTTGGCTTCGTATATGTCTTCTTTTGAAAAGTGTTCATATCCTTCTCCCACTTTTGGATGGGTTTGTTCGTTTTTGTCTTGTAAATCTGTTTTAGTTCTTTGTAGATTCTGGATATTAGCCCTTTGTCAGATGGGTAGATTGCAAAAATTTTTTCCCATTCTGTCGGTTGCCGGTTTACTCTAATGATTGTTTCTTTTGCTGTACAGAAGCTCTGGAATTTAATTAGGTCCCATTTGTGTATTTTGGCTTTTGTTGCCAATGTTTTTGGTGTTTTAGTCATGAGTTCCTTGCCTACGCCTGTGTCCTGAATGATTTTGCCTAGGTTTTCTTCTAGGGTTTCTATGGTGTTAGGACTTATGTTTAAGTCTTTAATCCATCTGGAGTTAATTTCAGTGTAAGGTGTCAGGAAAGGGTCCAGCTTCTGCTTTCTGCACACTGCTAGCCAATTTAAAAATATGGAACACTTCATGAATTTGCGTGTCATCTTTGCGCAGAGGACATGCTAATCTTCTCTGTATCATTCCAATTTTAGTATATGTGCTGCCGAAGTGAGCACACAACTGAAATTCTTAGTAGAAAACCCAAATGTAATTTTGCAAACTAAAGCCTCAAATGTACACATTGAAAAGACACACTGTAACAGGAAATATTGACCCGGAATGGTTGCCACAAAGAGAGCTCTGTTTCAAGCAATGGTAAAATTGTTGGTTTAGGCTTCCTCTCTCACTGAAACAACCAGAAAAGCTGGAGAAATTATGCATCTGCCTGAAGCCTCAGAAAGCAAGTAATGCATGAGGAATTGTGCGGTTAGTATCTAGGAAAGGAGAGAAACCCAAAGATATGAGTCTAGTATTTGGGGCTACCTCTTCCTGCCTGTTCTGAAGGAGGCCAAGAGGTCTAGAAGCTCAATAGAGGTTTCAACAGATGCACAGTGCTGAAGGAACAAAAATTAAAGATAAAGGCTGCTAAGAGAAGGTTTGGGAAAACTCAGGTTTTCATTTGGAACCCCAAAAGACTTGTTCAGCTTCAGATTGTCTCAACCCCTGTTTAGTTTATGGGAATTGAGAGGAACTGCTAGTGACGTTAGTCTACTTGCCTACCAAAAACAAAAGTAAGTTATCTGGAGAAGATTAACATCATGCAGAGTTTCAAATTATCTACAGTTCTTCAAATTAGCATTCTGACACTCAATAAAAAATGATTGGATTTACCAGAAGACAAAGCATGGACAAAACCCAACAGAAACAATGAACAATGGAAACCAGTCTATGAGTGACCTAATGATGTAAGCCAGGAGTCAGCAGACTGTGGCCCATAAGCCACCAGCCCACTGCTAGTTTATGTAAATAAAGGTTTATTCTCTATGAGTGCTTTTGTACTCTGACACGAGAGTAAGTATCCTAAAATATTTACCATCACAAAGCCTAAAATATTTACTATCTGGTCCATTACAAAAAAAATTTGCTGATCCCCTTATTTAAGCATTTCTTACAATAATACCAAAAGAATAGCAAATTTTTTTAAAATGGAAGAAAGACAATTGTAGAGATAACAGCAGAAATTAGTGAAGTGGTAGACTGAGATTCAACATAGTAAACAATTGGTATATTTATCCTGCCACAGATTTTCAAAAGGGTTTGATCATAGATGAATCTCTCACATTAAAAAAAATCTATGTATGTCAATAGAGTGAATAAGAGTGTTTATATTTGTACATCCATATTCATAGCATTAGGCACAATAGCCAAA
Organism: Cacajao melanocephalus; assembly: GCA_963573385.1. Lineage (NCBI taxonomy): Eukaryota > Metazoa > Chordata > Mammalia > Primates > Pitheciidae > Cacajao > Cacajao melanocephalus. Next base: position 45,901 of record CAUYLG010041085.1, on the reverse strand, counting down.
AGGCAGAAGCAACCCAAGCATGCATCCAGGGATGAAGGGTTCAACAAAATGTGATAAAGCATCTACATACAAATGGAATGCTATCCAGCCTTAAAAAGGAAGGAAAATCTGACATGTGTTACAGCATGGAAGAATCTTGAGGACATTCTGTTTCATGAAATGTCAGTATAAAAAAGACAAATAACTGTATGATTCCATTTATATGAGATGAGGTACCTAGAGTAGTCGAAGTCATAGGAAGTAAAATGATGGTTGCCAGATGCTGGGGGAGGGGAGGGAAGAATTGAAAGTTATTGTTTAATGGGCAGAGTTTCAGTTTTACAAAATAAAAGGCGTTCTGGAGATGGATGGTGGTGATGGATGCACAACTTTATGAATGTATTTAATGGCCCAGTATTGTGCACTTACAATTTGTTAAGATGGTAAATTTTATGTTTTGTATATTTTACCACAATAAAATAAGGAAAAAAACCACATGCCCTTTAGCTATTATTCACCTATCCTCTAATACTCCTGCCACCCAGACCTAGATAACCACTAATCTACTTTCTGTCTCTATAATAATTTCCCTATTATTCACATTTTATAAGAATGGAATCATATAATATATGGTCTCTTATGACTGACTTCTTTCACTTAGCATACTTTTTTCAAGCTTTATTCCTATGGTAGCATATATTTGTACTTGTACTGATGAGTACATATATCAGAATTTAGTAATTTTTGTCTTTTTGTTTGTTTCTTTGTTTGTTTGAGACAGGGCCTCACTCTGTCATCCAGACTGGAGTGCAGTGGCACTATCTTGGCTCATTGCAACTTCTGCTTCCCAGCTCAAGTGATCCCCCAGCCTCAACCGCAAGTAGCTGGGACCACAGACATGAGGCACCACGACTGGTTCAATTTTGTATTTTTTTGTACAGATGGGGTTTCACCATGTTGCCCAGGTGGGTCTTAAATTCCTGGGCTCAAGTGATTCACCCACCTTGGCCTTGCAAAGTGCTAGGATTACAGGCATGAGCCACCATGCCTGACCTGTACCTTGCTTTTTAATGTTAAAATATATCTTGCAGGCATAGTATATCTGTATATAATTAACTTCCCTGATCTTGTTTATGATGACATATTATCTCATTGTATATGTGTGACATAATTTATATAGTCAGTTTACTCTTCAATGCATGTAGGTTTTTCCCATTGTTTTGCTATGCTAAATGATGCAGAAGAGAATAACCTTATGCATGTCATTTTACACATGTGAAACTGTAGGGGACAAAATTCTAGAAAGGAATTGGCTGAGTAAATTTATAGTTTTGACAGATAACAAAGTTGCCAACATGATCTTGAGGAAATTGAACATTCTCAGCAGCAATGTATGAGGGTGTCTGTTTCTCTGTATCCTTGCCAGTGTAGGATTGTGTCAAGCCTTTTGATTTTTGCCAATGTAGTAGACCAAAAGTAGCATCAGATTGTAGTTTTAATTCACATTTCTTGTATTATGAAGGTTATAAGCATCTTTTTTTTTTCTTTTAGGCACTGAAATTTCTATTTACCAAACTCCTGCTTTATTTTAACATTACAAACACTGTATAGACATTATAAACCAATTACTCTTTTTGACTGAAGGTTATAATAGGATCAATTCTTGTTACAAAATGGTGGCAATTCTATGTCTGCTTTTATGTTTTTCTGGCCTCTCTCAACCTCAAACTGTCACTTTTCTGTACTTTCTTGTTTGTCACTTAACTATTCTAACCCCTGTAAAATCGGGACTGAAAGTATCAGTCTCATTGTTAGGAGGTTTAAGGGAAGGCCCAGCAGTAAGCCAGGCTCTTGGGAACATTCAAACTCCAACAGTTCTTGCCCTTCAATATATATAGTTCCCTCTCATCTGTCACGGGCTGAGAAACCACTGAACCTGTAAACCAAGCACATGGGCATAGCTCTATAGGCCAAGTGACATGCTGGATGGTAAAGTACATGGGCTTTGTGACCCCACTGCCAACTTCCAGGCTAAGGAAGAACTGACTTAGCAGTTCCAAGACCACTCAGCTGGTTTCCAATGGATGTCTCCTTCATATCCCCAGGGTTTGAGGAGGTGCCCCTCAGCTTCCCCTGTCACACTTGGAACCATATGAGGGATGCCATAGAGGTCAAAAACTGAGGGATCAGCCTCATGGAGTCAGTGGGGGACACTGACAAACCAATTGCAAAGTTGGTGTCATTTGCTCTTGGGGAGGAAAGCTGGGGCCTAGGCAATGACAGCAACTGGAAGGTGAAGGGCAGGCCTGCCTTTAAGTAGTAGTAGTGATCAGGCTTGAAGGGCCATCATGGGTCATGCCCAGGTACTGGGCCTGCTTCATGGTCAACTTGGTCAGCTTGCCCAGGCAGGCTTCAGCCACTGCCTCATCCAGCTGGGGCTTGATATTCACCTTCTCCACAGCGTTCTCGTTGAGCCACTTGGCATTGATCTCCATGTCAAAGGGTCCAGTGTTATACACAATGGCAACCTCCTTCATCTGCTCAATGTGCCGGCCAACGATGATACTGACACAGTCTGTGGTGATGTCAAAGATGTTGCCCTCCTGACAGGCCTCGTCCATGGTGGTCACTTTATAGCCCTTCATAGCAGCCTGCAGTGTGTTGAGTAGGTCGGTTTTTGTGATGATGATGCAAGCCCCCAAATCCTTCAGGGCCTGGGCACAACCATTGCCCACACTGCTACAACCCGCCACCACCACTACCTTGCCAGCAGTCATCATGTCTGCGGCCCACTTGATGTCATCTATGCAGGACTGCTGGCAGACAAAGAGGTTGCCAGACTTGCTCTTGGTGATGGAGTCACTGACATTGATGGTAGGCACCCTCAGGATCCCACTGGCCATCATCCCATGGATCCCATCATGGTCTCTTCAAAGATGCCTCAGATGACTGACAGAAGCTGTGGGTACTTGGTATAAATGAGGTTGGTTGAGGTAATCGTGTGGAGGGGCCTATCTTTGAAATACAATATCTGCTTGATGCACCACAGGTATTTGTCATCTCTTTCACCCTTCCAGGAAACGAATACCAGCCTTGGCAATGCCAGCTGCCACATAGTTCTAGGTGGAGAAGATGTTGCAGCTGGACCACTGCATCTCAGCACTTGAGGTAATGAGAGTCTCAATGAGGACAATCGTCTCCACCATCATTTGCAGGCAGCTGGTGATGTCAGTGCCTTTCAGTGGCTTGGAGCCAAGTACAGCTCCCTTATACACATCAGGCCCACCATCTCAGTCTCCACAATGTCCAGGGCCTTGTGTCCAGGCTGATGTCAGTGACTGTGTAGGGCAGTTTGTCAGACATGCTGGTGGTGCTTCTGCATGGAATGATGGACATAGGAGAAGCAGGCTGGGACTCTGACATGGGGCAGGCAGTGCTGGGCAGGCCAGCAACTTTTTATATGCTGAAAATCCATAGGTAGTTCCTTTTTTGAGTCAATTGTCTGTTACTCATTTTCTCACAGGGTTGTGGGGTTTTTTTTCCCAATCAATTTATATTTGCTATTATATCCTGGGCAACATAGCAAGACCTCATCTCTCTCTCAAAAAGACAAAAAAAAAAAAAAAAAAAAAGGGGGCCAGGCATGATGGGGCATGCCTGTAGTACTAGCTACTTGGGTAGGTGAAGCAAAAGGATTGCCTGAACCCAGGAATTCGAGGCAGCGGTGAGCCATGATCACATCACTGCACTCCAGCCTGAATGGTATAATGAGACCCTGTCTCAAAATTTTAAAAAATTGAATTTTAAAAAATTAGAAGTAATTATGTATATTACTGGATACTCATTATAAAAGAGAAAATTTTTGTTGTTAACAACATAAAGAGAGGCAGGATGTAAAGGAGCAGAATTTTTACATATGAATGAAGGTAAGTTGTTAGCAGCATAACATAGAATGTTACAATGTTTAGATGTTTTATGTAATTGCAATGGTAACCACAAAGAAAATATCTACAGAATATACACAAAGGGAAATAAGAAGGGAATCAAAATATGTCACTACAAAAAAGGGAAGAAGGGGGGACAAAAATCCATGCAACAAAGAGAAAACAATTAACAAAATGGCAATAGTGAGTTCTTTCCCATCAGCAATTACTTTAAATGTAAATGCATTAAACACACTAATTAAAAGACATAGATTGACTGAATGTATTTTAAAAAACAAGATCCAACTGTATGCTTTCTACAAGAGACTTACTTTATGCTTAAGGACACGCATAGGCTAAAAGTAAAGGGACAGAAAAAGATTCCATGTAAATGGGAACCTAAAATTAGGGGTGGCCATATGTAATGTCAGACAAGATAGTCTTTAAGTAGAAACTGTCAGGAGGACAAGAGATGTTATGTAATGACAAATGGTCCATTCATCAGGAATATATAACAACTATAAATATATGCATATCTAATGTTAGAACTCCCAATTAGATGATGAAGCATTGACAGAGCTGAAGGAAGAAATTAACAGCAACATAATAATAGCAGGAGACATAATACTCCTGTTTCATATGGCCAGAACAACCATAGAGAAGATCAACGACAAAACAGAAAACATGAACAACAGTATAGATCAGTTGGCTCTAACTGATGTCCACTCAACAACAGCAGAATGCACATTCTTTATGTACTCATGGAGCATTCTCCAAGATAGATCACATGTTTGGCCATAAAACAAATCTTGACAAATTTAAGGAGATTGAAATCATATAAAATATCTTCTCCAATCACAATGAAATAAAACAAGAATCAATAGCAGAAGGAAAACAAGAAAGTACATGATTTGTGGAAACTAAGCAGTGCCCTCTTAATGAATGGATCAGAGAAGAAAACACAAGTGAATTTAGAAAATGTCTGGAAACAAATGAAAGCAAAAATGCAACATACCACACTTATGGAATACAGTGAAAGTACAAGTGAGAGAGAGGTTTATAGCGGTAAACACCTACATTAAAAACGAAGAAAGATCTCAAATCAACAACCTAACCTCATACTTCAAAGAACTAGAAAAGAACAACAAACTAAACCCAAAGTTAACAGAAGGAAGGAAATAATAATAATGATTAGAGCATAGGTAAATGAATTAGAGCATAGAAATACCATAGAAAAACATCAAGGACACCAAGAGTTGTTTTTGTTTAAAAAGATCGGTGAAATTGTTTAACCTTTAGCTAGACCAACTGAGAAAATAAGAGAGAAGACTGAAATTAGTAAACCTAGAAGGCCGGTTACAGTGGCTCATGCCTGTACTCCCAGCACTTTGGGAGGTCAAGGTGGGAGGATCGCTTGAGCCCAGGAATTCAAGACCAGTGTGGACAATATAGCAACAACCTGTCTCTAAAAAAATAGAATAAAATTTTAAAAGTTAGAAGTAAATGTGAGGATATTACAACAGTTGTCAAAGAAATAAGGATTATGAGACTGCTGTGAAAAGGTATGCCAACACATTGTATCATGTCAAATAAATGGATAAATTCCTTGGGGAATACCACCTACAAAGACTGAATCATGAAAAATAAAGAATATGAATAAACATAATATGAGTAAAAATATTGAAGAGCTAATCAAAACCTTCCCAATGAAGAAAAACCCAGGACCTGATGGTGTCACAAAAGAATTCCACCAAACATTTAAAGAACAAATACCAATTCTTTTTAAACTCTTCCAGAGAATTGAAGAGGAGGGAACAATCCCAAACTCAGTCTTTGAGGGCAATAGTAACCTGATAACAAAACCAGAATAAAATAAAACACAAGAGGCTGGGGATGGTGGCTCATGCCTGTAATCCTAGCAGTTTGGGAGACCAAGGCAGGTGGATATTTTTAGCCCAGGAGTTCTTGAACTGGGCAACATGGCAAAACTCCAACTCTACTAAAAATATAAAAAAATAAAAATAAAAATCAGCCAGGTATGATGTGCACCTGTCGTTCTAGATACTCAGAAGGCTGAGGTGGGAGAATCCCCAGAGCCCGGGAAGTCGAGGCTGCAGTGTGCTGAGCTGAGATTGTGCCACTGCACTGGGCCTGGGCAACAGGAGTGAGACCCTGTCTCAAAAACAAAACAAAACACACACACACACAAAGAAAGAAAATAAAGCTATGGACCAATATTTTGGATGAATATAGATGTAACAAAAAAGATATATAAGGAACTTACCTCAATATAATAAAGGTCATATAAGACAAGCCCATACTAACATCACACTCAATGGAGAAAGACTGAAAGCTTTTCCTCCAAGATTAAGAATAAGGCAAGGATGTGCACTCTCACCACTCATATCTAACATGGGAAGTTTGGCAAGAGCTATTTGGCAAGAGAAAAAAATATAAGACATCCAAATTGGAAAAGAAGTAAAATTATCTCTATTTGCTGACAATATGATCTCATATTTAGAAAATTCTAAAGATTCCACAAAAATTACAATAAACATTTTCAACAAAATTGCAGGATATAAAGTCAACACATAAAAATCATTTGTGTTTTTATGCACTAACATTGACCAGGAAAGGAAATTACAAAAACACATACTATATACTATAACATAAAGGGTAAAATACTTAAGACATGAAAGACTTGTACACTGAAAACTACAAAACATTGTAAAGAAATAAAAAAAGACACAGATAAATGGTAAGACATCTCATGCTCGTGGCTTGGAAGACTTAATATTGTTAAAATATTCATACTACCCAAGTGATTTACAAATTCAATGCAATATATATGAAAATCCCAATGCATCCCTTACAGAAAAGAGAAAAAAAATCCAAATTGTATATGGAACCTCCAGGGACCGCAAATAGTCAAAACAATCTTGAAAAAGGACTGACTAGGAGGCCTCACACTTACTGATTTTGAAACATACCACAAAAAAAAACTGTGATTAAGATGATGTGATAATGGCATAAAGATAGATATACAGACCAATGGAACAGAATAGAGAGCCCAGAAATAAGCTTTTTTATGTATGGCCAAATAAACTTTGGCAGTATGTCTAGACTACACAATAGGGAAAGGTGTCTCTTCAGTAAATGGCATTGGGATAACTGGATGCAAAAGCATGACATTGAATTCTTACCCTACCCCACAAAAATTAAGTTTAAAAGGATGGATCAAAGACCTAACTCTACGACTTAACACTATAAAACTCCTGGAGAAAATTATGGGAGGAAGGCATCAGGACATTGGATTTGGCAATGATTTTTTAATATGACACCAAAAACACTAGGCAACAAAAGCAGTGATTGATAATGGGACTACATCAAACTTAAGTGCTTTAGCACACTAAAGGAAACATTGAAAAGAAAACCTATAGGTTGGGAGAAAATAATTGCAAATCATGTGTCTGATAAGGGGTTAATGTCCAGAATATATAACTTCTACAACTCAAAAACAAAAACTCAAGTTAAAAATGGGCAGAGGATCTGAATAGACATTTTTCCAGACATGAATATGAATGGTCAACAAATGTACAGAATGATGCTCAACATCACCAATCATTAAAAAAGAAATGAAAATCAAGACCACAATGAGATATTATATCATACCTACCAGTATGGACACTATCAAAAGAACAGAAAATGACACATGTTGGAGAGGATGTGGAAAAGTTGGCACACTTGTGTATTGGTGGTAGCCATGGAAAATGGCACAGCCACTGTGGAAAACAGTATGGAGGTTCCTCAAAAAATTAAAACCATGTGATCTAGCAATCCCATATCTGAGTATACATGCAGAATAATTGAAAGCAAGGTGTGTAAAGGATACTTGCACACCCATGTTTATTGTAGCCTTATTCACAATAGCCAAGAGGTGGAAGCAACCCAAATGTCCATCAACAGAAGAATGAATAAGGAAAGTGTGATATGCTTATACACTGGACTACTGTGCAGCCATAAGGAATTCTGTCATATGCTACAACATAGATGATCCTCAAGGACATGATGTCAAGTGAAATAAGCCATTCATAAAAGGACAGATACCGTGTTCTTCTACTCATATGAAGTATGTTAGAGTGGTCAGAAATCATGGAAACAGTGCAGAAAGGTAGTTTTTAAGGACTAGGGGTCAGGGGAAGAGGAATTAGTGTTTGGGTATAGAGTTTCAGTTTTGCAAGATGAAAGCATCCTAGATATCTGTTGCACAATAATGTGAATATATTTAACACTACTGAAATGTAATCACTTTTAAGTAAAAAATGGTCTCGATCTCTTGACCTCATGATCCGCCCGCCTTAGCCTCCCAAAGTGCTGGGATTACAGGCATGAGCCACTGCACCTGGCCTATCATTTGGTTATTTGCCTCTAACAAAATCCCATGTTGAAACGCAATCCCCAGTGTTGGAGGTGGGGCCTGGAGGGAGGTGTTTGGATCATGGAGGTAGATCCCTCATGAATGACTTGGGCCATTCCCCTGGTGATAAGTGAGCTCTTGCTCTGAGTTTGCATGAGATCTGGTCCTTTAAAAGTATGTGGCACCTCTCCCAACTCTCTCTCTCTCTCTCTCTCTCGTTCTTGCTCTCACCATGTGATGTACAAGCTCCCACTTCACCTTCTACCATGAATAAAACCTCCCTGAGGCCTCCCCAGAAGCTGAGCAATGTCGATGCCATGCTTGTACAGCCTGCACAGCCAAGAGCCAGTGAAACCTCTTTTCTTTATAAATTACCCAGTCTTGGATATTTCTTTATAGCAATGCAAGAATGGCCTAATGCAGAACGTTGGTACTGAGGAGTAGAGCATTGCTATAAAGATATCTACAAATGTGGAACTGACTTTGGAATTGGGTAATAGGCAGAGGTTGGAAGAGTTTGGAGGGCTCAGAAGAAGACAGGAAGATGAGAGAATATTTGGAAATTTTGCAGCCTAGCCATGTGGCAAAGAGAGTAAAAGATTTTTTGAGAAAGAAATTCAAGCAGGCTATGGAGCAACATCTTGCTAGAGATATTTGCGTAACTAAAAGGGAGCCAAGTGCTGATATCTCAGAGAGTGGGGAAAATCAGAGACCTTCACGGCAGCACCCCCATCACAGGCCCAAAGGCCTAGAAGGGAAGAATTGTTTCATGGGCCAGGCCCAGGGCCCCATTGCCCTGCACCACCTTAGGACACTGCTCCTGACATTCTGGCCACTCTGGCTCAAGCCTTGGCTCAAAGGACCCCAGATACTGCTCATGCCACCACTCTCGAGAGTGCATGCCACTCTAAGCCTTGGTGCCTTCCACATGGTGTTAAGCTTGTAGGGTGAAAAAGTGAATGAGGTGTGGCAGCCTTCACCTGTATTTCAGATGATGTATGAAAAAGCCTGGGTGCCCAGGCAGAAGCCTGCTGCAGGGGCAGAGCCCTCACAAAGAACCCCTACTAGGCAGTGCCGAGGGGAAATGTGGGGTTGAGCCTACACACAGAGTCCCAACTGGGGCACTGCCTAGTGGCGGGGACCACTGTCCTCAAGAACCCAGAGTGGTAGATCCACTGGCAGCTTGCACCCTGCGCCTGGAAAAGCTGCATGCACTCAACAACTTGTGAGACCAGCTGTTGGGGCAGAACCCTGCAAAGCCACAGGGGCAGAGCTGCTCAAGGCTTTGGGAGCCCGACCCTCATATCAGCGTGCCCTGGATGTGGGACATGAAGTCAAAGGAGATTATTTTGAAGCTTTAAGATTTAATGCTGGGTTTCTAATTTGCATAAGGCCTGTAGCCCCTTTCTTTTGGCTGTTTTCTCCCTTTTGAGATGGAAATATTACCCAGTGCTGGTACTCCAGTTGTATATTGAAACTAAATAACTTGTTTGATTTTATAGGCTGGCTCATAGATGGACAAGACTTGCCTTGTCTCATTTGAGATTTTGGACTTTTGAATTAATGCGGGAATAAGTTAAGACTTTGAGAGACTATTGGGAAAGTATAATTGTATTTTGCAATATTAGGAGGGCAAGAGAAGGGGGATGCAGAGATGGAATGATATAGTTTGGACATTTGTCCCCACTCAAATCTCATGTTGAAATATAATCCCTAATGTTCAAGGTGCGGCTTGGTTGGAGGTGTTTGGATCATGAGGGTGGCTCCCTCATGAATGATTTAGGCCATCCCCTTGGTGATAAGTGAGCTCTTGATCTGAGTTCTCATGAGATCTAGTCATTTAAAAGTGTGTGGCGCCTCTCCCCATAATCTTGCCCCTGTTTTAACCATGTGACATGCAGGCTCCCACTTTGCCTTCCACCATGAGTAAAAATTCCCTGAGGCCTCCCCAGAAGCCAACTGATGTCGGCACCATGCTTATACAGCCTGCAAACTGTGAGCCAATTAAACCTCTTTTCTTTATAAATTACCCAGTCTCAGGTATTTCTTTATAGCAATGCAAGTGGCCTAATACAAAGATGGTAAATACAACAGTGTGTGTGTTTTTCAACCACAATAATAATAGCAATAAGAGTATTGTTCCAAAGAAGAGCAGAGAAGCTGGACATGGTGACATACACCTGTAATCCATGCTACTCAGGAAGCTGAGGCAGAAGGATTGCTTGAGACTAGGAGTTCAAGTCCTGCCTGGGCAACATAGCAAGACCCTATCTAATTTTTAAAACATAATAGATAGGTAAAGAAGAGGAGAGAAATGGGAAAGTAGCTGTCAGAGAATGTTATTATTAATCAATGGATGTTTGGGATTTGCACAAGCCAAGTGTCATGATGACAGATTCAGAATAGTTAAGCCATATTTGAAAGGCCATCTTCCACTTCTTGCCTTTCCTGATACAAAGTTGAAACCCCAAGAAGTACACATTTTTACAAAATGTTCACCCTCTAATGAGCTACTCCTTGTGAGGAGTAGTGGGAGTGTAGAAAGGTATGGAATAGTGACTACATTGAGGCCTCCACAATCCTCAAAAACAGAATTCCACATCATAAGCCTCTGTCCCCATGTAGGACTGGAGAGGGCATTATAAACTTTACCACAACTTGGTTATATTTACTTACAGGGAGCCTCTGTTTCTGACATCATAAGCCTCTGTCCCCATGTAGGACTGGACAGGGCATTATAAACTTTACCACAACTTGGTTATATTTACTTACAGGGAGCCTCTGTTTCTAAGAATGCAAAAACTTTGCAAGGACACCAATGATCTCACAATAATTCAGACACCTTCCATATTGCAGTCACACTTATGCTATGGGGAAATTGAGTTGCCTCTATATATTAAAATACTTCTTATATATATTTATTCATTCAGGATCTTTTGTGGATTAGTAGATGGAATGGAAACCCCTTCCTTTTGGGGCAATCGTGTAGACAATTCCAGTCTCACAATTCTACTGCAAATGTGGAGAACTGTTGACACTATGAACTTGATGACATCTTGGATCCAAAGTCTCATCTTCTTTTAGAAATGAACCAGAGCAACAAGAGATGGGTAAAACACACTATGTATTAGTTTCCTAGTGCTGTCATAACAGAGTACCACCAAACAATGGATACTCATTGTCTCTTCGGTTCTGGGACCTAGAAGTTCAAAATCAAGGAGTAAGCAGGGCTTCCTCTGAAACTGCAGAGATGTCCTTCCTTGCTTCTTCCCAGCTTTTGGTGATTTACTGGCAATTTTTGGTGTGCCTTGGTTTGCAGTTGCATAACTCCAATCTCTGCCCTTAGTCATAACATGGCATTCTCCATGTGTGTCTCTGATCCCCCGTGGCTGTCTTCTTATAAGGATACCATTAAGATTGGATCAGGAGCATACTCTACTCCAGTATGACCTCATATTAACCAATTACATCTGCAATGACCCTAATTCCAGATGAGGTCACATTCTGAGGTACTAGGAGTTAGGACTTCAACATATTTTTTACTTACATGAGAATACAATTCAACCCATAACACCAAGCAAAACCGGATACAGATGAAAATTGTCAAATGTAAAAATAGTTAAGTAGTGTTGACAACAGGTAGTGTGGATGAACTGTTGGCATAGTGGGCTGGGGAGGGATTGTAGCAGCTCCTAGAAAGAGCCAACGAGGATATGTGATCCAAAGTACTTAACATTGCAACCATTGCACTGGTAGATAAGGATACTAGAGAAAAAAAAATGTGGAAAAGATCAGTCAAACATGGCATCAGATAAGAGAAGTAATCAGAAAAACATGGTATAGAGAAGAGGAAAAGTACCAAATATCCAGTATCACCCGCTGACCCAGAAAAAAGGGGCCCCTGCTTTGGGTTCTACACTTCAGAAGGACCCGTATATCACAATCACACACATTTATTAAAGAACACACAGGCAGCTCTGTCACTTTTACATTTGATGCTCAGTGTCAGCACAGCATGACTAATAATTCTAATTTTTTTGTGCATAATGCCAGGGAAATGCTTCTTCAAATCTGTTGCCCAATATCTTTAAAACAATAGGTAACTGTGCCCACTATTATTCAGACTTATGGGTTGACTGCTACTGACACTGCTACATGGAGCAGCGAGGATTGGAGTGTCAGAAGTTTCAGGAAACAGAAATGACAAATTGATTAACCTGTCAGATTTTTCCTGTCAACACAAAAGCAAAAAACTTTGCATGATAATGTATTGTTTTCCACTAAGTGCCCCACTGATTTTATTGCTTCTCTTTGTGTTCAAAGTGTACACATTTTGTTCCCCTTTGTGGAAATTTGGTACACTTTGAACAAAATGTTTCTTTTGTAATCCTTTAGATTATTACCTTCAGTGGAACAGAAATTACGTGAAAACAGTATAGCATTTCTTGATATTGTGATTGTGCTAAAATGAAGGCAAAAATAAAATTCATGACATATATATTATTTATAAAATATATTTGTTTCTTTTATTTTTATGCAAACATTGCTTATCCATGAATGAATACCTAGACATGTAGAGTAATAATTAAATTTAGTTATTACCTACATTGACTGCATTTCAATCATATAAAACCATCGCTGCATATTTTAATGTTGTTTTAAAGGTATTTTGGTTAAAAAAAAGAGCAGAATGTATTTTATTTAACAGTTTCAAAACTTGACTTGTAACTTTTACATTTAGACAAATGGCTGGGGGTTTCTATTTTACTCTTGCCCCAGGCCCTGCAAATGTTTGGGGCTGCCAAACATTTTACCATGAATTGAAATCAATAGACAATGAAGCAGTTGTTGCTTTTGTGAAAGAACACAGTGCAATAATACAATCTAGATGGTCAGATAATCGAAGGAGATGAAATACTAAATGACAGACTGAAGGAGGAAATAAAAGAAAGACAGAAAACCATCACAGAAATGAAAATAATTTTGAAAGAACAAGTGAGACCATTTTTTTTAGGTGAGGAGTCTCACTACTTTCCCCAGGCTGGTTTTGAATGTCTGCGTTCAGGCAATCCTCCCACCTCAGCCTCCTGAGGAGCTAGGATTATAGGGCACATACCACTGTGCCCAGCTTTTTAAAAAGGTTTAAGGAATGCTGTTTAAATGCATGTATCAGATAATGAACATTTGAGTTGATTTCTCTTTTTAGCTATTATGAATAATGCTGCTGTGAACATTTGTATGAGTTTTTACATGATGCGTGTTTTCATTTCTCTTGAATTGAAACCTAGGAATGGAATTACTGGATCATAGAGTAACTCTATGTTTAACTTCTTAAGAAACTGCCAGACTATTTTTCAAAATAACTGCACCATTCTATATACTAACTAGGTGTGTATGAGGGTTCCAGTTTTTCCACACCCTTACCAGTATTCCTTATCTTCTTTTTAATTCTAGCCACTCTGGCCAGTACCACACTGTCTTGAATACTGTTGCTATTTTTATGTAAATTTTGAAATCAAGGAATGTGGGTCTTCCTACTTTGTTCTTTTTCAAGATTGTTTTTGCTTTTCTGGGAATCTTGCAATCCTTATCAGTTTTGGAATCAGCTTGTCAGGTTTTGCAAAGAAGTTAGCTGGGATGCTGATGGAGATTTGATTGAATCTGTAGATAAGTTTGGAAAGTATTGCTATCTTAACAACGGTAAGTCTTTTGATCCGTGAACATGTTATGTTTTTATAATTATTTTGATCTTCTTCAGCTTCTTTCAATGATGGTTTATAGTTTTCAGAGTATAAGTTTTGCAGTTTTTGTTACATTTATTCCTAAGTATTTTATTCTTATGCTACTGTAAAAGGAATTGTTTTCTTATATTCATTTCTGGGTTATTTATTGCAAGTGTCTAGAAATAGAATTGAAAGTTATATATTGATATTGTGTTCTGCAACCTTGCTGTACTTGTTTAATCATTTATAAGACTTTTTTTAGTGGATTCCCTACATACAAAATCATGTCATCTGTGAATAGAGATGATTTAACTTTCTTTCTAATCTGGAAGACTTTTGTTTCTTTCTCTTGCTTAGTTGGCCTGGTTAGGACCTCCAGTACAGTGTTGGATAGAAATGGCAAGAGTGGACATCCTCATTTTCTTCCTAATCTTAGAAGGAAAGCAACTAGTTTTTTATAATTAAGAATGATGTTATCTGTGAGTTTTTATGAATATCATTTATTAGGTTGAAGATGTTCTCTTCAATTTCTAGTTTATTGAGTATTTTCATCAAGAAAGGAGGCTGGATGTTTTCTCAGATGTTTTTGCTGCATCTGTTCAGATAATCATGTGATTTTTTTTTTGATGTGTCATATTACATCAATTGATGTTCAGATGTTAAACCAACCTTGCATTCATGGGATGAATCTCACCAGATCATGGTCTATAATTCTTTTTATATGTTGCTGCATTCAGTTTGCTGGTATTTTGTTGAAGGCTTTTGCATCAATCTTTGTGAGATTTATTGGTCTGTACTTTCTTTTCTTGTGATGTCTTTGTTTCGTTTTGGTATCAGGGTAATATTGGCCTTATAAGCTGTGTTGGGAAATATTTCCTTGTCTTCTGTACTTTGGAAGGGTTTGTTAAGAATTATTCATTTTTTTATTCATTCACATTTAGTGTTGTTATTGATATAGTTGGACTTATATATGCCATTTTGCTTTTTGTTTTCTATGTCTCACATCTTTTTTTATTTTGCTATTTCTTCCTCACAGCTTACTTTTGCCTTTGGTGAATATTTTTGATGAAACATTTTAATTTTCTTAATGATTTTTCTCTATTTTTAAAAGTTTTTTAGTAGTTGATTTAGTTGATCTAGGTTGTACCTTATATATCTTGACTTACCTGAATCAGCTTCTGATTCATAATAGCTTAATTTTAGTGGTGTATAGAAATGTAATCCTATATAGCTCTATTCTCTTCCCCCTTTTTGTTGTATCGTTGAAATACATATTACATATATTCTTACAAACCTAACAATACATTATTATAATTATTACTTTCCTGTCTGTAGTTATTTTCTTAGCTCAATACAAGTTCGCTCCCATCCACCTCCTTTGTGCTGTGTCATATACTTGCCAATATTACAAACTGGACATTTCAGATAATGAACAAATTCTGGGTATTGATCTACCTCCTCCAGGGTTGTTTATTACTATTTGGTTTTTCATTTGTTTAGTGACTTGCTGGAGGTCACTAAATTATTTTGCCTCCCATATGTTAAGTGTCTGCACGTTGCTTTTTTTTTTTTTCTTTTTTTGGAGACAGAGTCTCTCTCTGTCACCTAGTCTGAAGTGCAGTGGCGTGATCTTGGCTCACTGCAACCTCTGCCTTCCAGGTTCAAGCAATTCTCCTGCCTCAGCCTCCCGAGTAGCTGGGACTACAGGTGCACACCACCATGCCTGGCTAATTTTTTTGTATTTTTAGTAGAGACGGGGTTTCACCGTGTTGCCCAGGCTGGTTTTGAACTCCTGAGCTCAGGCCATCTGCCTGCCTTGGCCTCCCAAAGTGCTAGGTTTACAGGCGTGAGCCACCACACCAGACCTACACTTTGCTTTTTAATGTTTAAATATACCCTATAGACATAGTATATCTGTATATAATTAACTTCCTTGATCTTATTTGTGACTCCATATTATCTCATTGTATGTGTGTGATATAATTTATTTAATGTTTCTTCTTCAACACATTTAAGTTGTTCCCAATGTTTTGCTATGATAAATAATGCCAAAGAGAATAACTTTATATATGTCTATATATATTTATGAGACATAATCCTAGAAATGGATTGGCTGAGTAAATTTGTAGTTTTGACAGGTAATAAAATTGCCAAAATGATCTTGAAGAGATTGTATCAGTTCATTTTCCCACCAGCAATGTATGAGAGTTTTTCTTCTTTCCCTTACCAACATAGGATTTTATCAAGCCTTTTTATTTTTGCCAACCAAATAGATAAAAAGTAGCATCCATTTGTAGTTTTAATTCACATTTCTTATGAGGGTCATTAAGTATCTTTTTATTTGTTTAAAACCTATGCGTATTTTCTTTCTTGTGTCTGTTGTCTGTTACTCATTCTTTCATAGGGTTGTTGGTCTTTTTGCTTATCAATTTATATTCATGCTTTTATAAATTAGGATGATCAGTACCTTATATGTGATACAAGCAGCAAAGATTTTCCCAGTTTGTCATTTGTCTTTGTCCACAATGTTTGAGCCACGGAGAATGTGTGTGTGTAAGTAAATTTACTAATCTCTTAAGGCTTCTATATTTCCACTCAGAGGTTTTCTTTTCAAAATTCTCTCATAATTAAAAAAAATTTTGTTTAATATTTAAACATTTGATCTATCCATAATTTATTTTCATATAATGTGTGAAGTATGGATTTTTAATTAATTTTTTTCAGCTAATTCTTCATTTCCTACAATGCCATTTCTTGAATAATCCACATTTTGCCGTAGTGATTTGAAATTTTGCTTTTATCATATACTAAATTTTTTCTGTGGACATGTACCTATTTATCAACCTTCTATTGTACTCCTTTGAGATACATGTTTATTCCTATGCCAGTATCACATTGTTTTAATTATTGTAGCTTTAGAATATGTTTTACTATATGATCAGGTTAATCCCCCTTTATTATTCTTGCTTTTAAGGTTTATTTCTATTATTGCTTACTCACTATATTAGTTATTTATTGCTGTGTAACAATTTTCCCTCCAAATATAGTGGCTTATAAACATTTATTCTCTCATCATTTTTGTATGTCAGGAGTTTAGAAGTCTCTTTCCAGAGTAGTTTCAGCTCAGGATGTCTCATGAGATTGTAGAAAAGGTATCAGTTGGGGATGGAATCATCCAAAGACTTGACTGGTGCTGGAGGATCTACTTCCAAGTTAGTTTTAGCAAGAGGCCTCTGTTCCTCACTGGTTGTTGGCAAAAGCCTCTGTAACTCACCACATGGATCTCTCCATAGAGCTTTTTGAGTATTCTCACAACATTACAGCTGACTTCCCCCTGAACAAATGATCTAAAGGAGAGAAAGCAAAGAGGAGGACACATAATTTTTATGACTTAGTGTCAGAAATGGTACACTGTCACTTTATCATATTCATTAGAAGTAAGCTAGCCACACTTAGGGAGAGGGAAATTAAACTCTACCTCCTAATGAATTTTCAGACATTTTAAAATCACCATATTCATTTTTCTGTATGAACTTTAGAATTTGTTATCTACTTTCAAAAAATAAAATCAATCTTCTTGACATTTTCATTAGGATCTATTTAGTTGAATTGGTAGGTCCACTTTGAGAGAACTGACATTTTTATATCAGTCTTCCTTAATCAAGAATATAATAGACTTTTCCTTTTGTTCAAGTTTTACATTCCTTAACACTTTTTTTCTTTCACATATATCTTATGTGTCTTTTATTAAATTTACTTCTGGATTAAAAAAATATTTTATTGCTTTTGTAAGTAAAATATTTTATTTTCTCTTCTAGCTGGTTGTTGTTTGTATATATGATGGTTATTGATTTCTGATTTGGTATCCATCTAAAACTATGTGACTGTATAATCTCCTTGTAGTAGACTGAATACTGGGCCACAGTTTCTTTCTAATCTGACATCTGTGCCCTTGTAATGTAATGTTGTAGAGGCCATCATCAAGAAGTAGGGTCTGCCTTTTTCACTCCTCAGTTCTGGATTGGCCGTATCATTTACTTTGGTCAGAAAACATCAGCAAAGATGACACAACCAGAAGCTTGAAAAGTGCTTGTGAATTAGGGCTGGACCTCTGGCTGCTCTTGGAAATTTGCCACTATGTGAATACATCTAGGCTAGCCTTATGGATGATAAGAGACTAGCTGCCTCCTGATTCTAGACAACAGGCTGCCTACTGTTAGACATATGAATGAAGCTACCTGAAATCACCTGGCTGCCAACCAACCACTAACTACGGGCATCCCAGCAATCAGCCAGAGTGACCTAGACCAGGAGAGCTGCCTAGCCAACCCACCAAATCGTAAATGAAATAAGTGATTATTATTTTAAACCATTGCTACTTTTTGGGGTAACACACAGGAAACACAGACAAACTATTCAAAATACTAAATAAATTTAGTTAAAATATTGGTAAGGATCCAAATATCCATCAGTGGGAAACTGGTTAAATAAACTGTAGTATATCCAAACAATGGCAAAAACAGGGAGCACTGGCAAATAAATTTGTGTATGAAATATTGTGCTATGAACAAAGCAAATTATTCAATAGTGTGTATTGAATTATCTGACTTACCAAAAGATATGTGTGGTTTCTTGGGATGAGATTCTGAGGGAATGAATGTACCTTCTTTTTAAAATGATTTTACCTGGGCTTGGTGGCTTATGCCTGTAATTCCTGCACTTTGGAAGACTGAGGTGGGAGGATCACCCGTGACTAGGAGTTCAAAACCAGCCTGGGCAACATAGTGAGACCATCTCTACAAAAAATGAAAAAATCAGCCAGATATTGTAGCACATACCTGTAGACCCAGCTACTTGGAAGACTGAGACAGGAAGATTGCTTGAGCCCAGGAGTTCATGGCTGTTAATGAGCCATGATTACTCCACTACTGGGCAACAGAGTACAACCCTGTTTAAAAAAATTCTGCATTGTTTATCGTTTTGCAACGTCTATTTTTCATTTACAATCATAAAATGAAACAGTACTGAGGTCTAGGTAACTTGTGATAGACCAGAAAAAATAATTAAAGATAAATGGTACATTTTCATGCCTGGTTTATTTTTCTTTTTCTTAAAATGACAGAATATCCAGCTCAGTATGAATACAAGGCAACCAGATAAATATATTTCTCACTGGCCTGTTTTGTCCATATCAAGCCTCTAATTGTCAAGATGATTCTGTTGAAAGATTCTCAATGAGAGGCAGAAAAAAAGTAGGTTTTAGTTTTAGGAAAAGGTCAACAAATTTTTTCAAAATTTTTGAAAGTTCAAAAAGTTTTTTCATTATATCTAGCCAACCTATTTATTATAAATGATCTTTTTTGTTTGCAAATTTCATTGCAGTTGTTTAGAAGCTTTTACTTTGAGATAATTATAGACTCATCCGTGGTAGCAAGGAAATGAACAGAGAAATTCTGTTCACTTTTCCTCCAGTGTCCTCCAATGTCAATATCTTCCACAACTATAGTACAGTCTCAAAGTCAAGAAATAGATATTGGTGCAATCTATAGAGCTTGTTTATTTATTTATTTATGAGACAGGGTCTCAATCTATTACCCAAGCTGAAGTGCAGTAGTGTGGTCACAGCTCACTGCAGCCTTGACCTCCTGGGCTCCCGTGATCCTCCCACCTCCCAAGTAGCTGGGACTACAGTCTCTTGCCACCTGGCTAATTTTTTTTAAACCTTTTATAAAGATGGGATCTCCCTGTGCTTCTTAGGCTGGCCTTGAACTCCTGGGCTCAAGTGATTGTCCTACTTTAGCCTCCCAAAGAGCTGGGAGTATAGGTATGAACCACTGTACCCAGCCCTATAGAGCTTATTTAAATTTCACCAGTTATACATGGACACGTGTGTGTGTGTGTGTGTGTGTGTGTGTGTGTGTAGCTCTATGCAATTTTAGCACATGTAGAAACTTTCATAAACACCACCACAGTCAAGATATTCAACTGTCCCATCACCACAAGACTGTCATGTTACCACTTTATAGCCACATTCATCTCCTCTCTCTCATTTGAACCCCTGGCAGCCACTATTCTGTTCTCCATCTCCATTCTCATGTTATTTCATGAATGGTAGGTAAGTGGAATCATCCAACATATACCCTTTGAGTTTGGCTGTTTTTACTCAGCATAATTTTCTTGAGGTTCTTCCAAGGTGTTGTATGTATCAGTAGTTTGTTTCTTCTTTGATATGGAGGTGAGTACTGTCAGTAAGATGGCCAATTAGAAGCCTGTAGCACTCACTCTCCAGTGGGGTCAAGGTGGAATCACCCCACTTATTCTTCCCTCTCAACCTTTGGGCCAGAGCTGAAGCTTCAAATTCCCTCCTGGAGAAATGCTTTGGCAGAACTCCATCTACCTCTTTCAGCTGTGGCTGTGCCCTGTCTCATGTGGCCTGAGCTGAAACTGTGCACTGTCTCCTACAGGAACAGTGCTTTGGTAGAGCCCTGCATCACAGGGATAGTCACAACCCCCTCCACCCCAGCTGGAGTGACAGAATGCTCTGCTGGAGAATTGGAGCCTTGGGCAAGCAGAGCAGCAGAGCATCTCAGGACTGGGCTGATGTAGTATCCTGAATCCCAGGGAAACAAGGCAGTGGCTGAACTAAGACACTCCAACTACAGTCCTACAGGCTAAGCAACTCTAGTACCCTGTTTGCTGGAGTTGGACTAGCCCCCTAGAGTCTGAGCTGCTGAGATACCACTCTCCCTGGGGAGGTGGAGTCATTGCTGTGCTGTTCCCTGCCCCCCAGAGCCCAAATGACAGCCATAATCAGCCATTCAGAAGTACTTGCTGTCATTGCACCTGATCTCACAGAGTCTGGGATATTGCAAAGACCAACTCACAGCCTACAGTCACCACTACATAGTGCCTCATCCCCAGGGACCCAAGTTGCCATTGAGTCCTATTGACTCTGCCTCCCGAATTATAGCTGACCCTGCAGTCTAGGCTCAAACTCTAGAATACTCCTTTGGAGTCAGGCCAGGGCTGTGCCCTGCCGATCAAAGGTAGAATCACAGCTACAACCCAACCTCCTGGCCCCAAGCTGCTAGGGGGTGTCTCAGAGTCACATATCCTAGCACTGTGGGCATCCTACATCCAACCCTGCCACAGAGAGCAAACCTGCACCCCAAGATCCAGGTGCCACAATAGGTTTGCAAGAACCTGAGCCTAGGACCCTAGCCCAACAGCTACTCTGGGTACCTGCATTTGAAATCCAGTGCCACTGAAGCTGCTTGTAGTGATATTAGACCTGACACCGAGGGGGATCCCCTTGCTAAGTCTCCATTGTGGTGAAAATGAGAACAGGAGGACCCAAAAAATCCTTGACAGCAAAGACATTAACAACTTACACCACTGCCACTGCCACTACCACAAACTTCTATAGCCTAGGCCACTGTGACATCCACGGTTATTGCTGACATTGAACACAGCTCAATAAGCTGCATGGAGACTATACTACTGCACCTATCTAGAAATGGAGTCACTACACTCTTCCCAACGGGCACATAAAAACCTAATGCAGGTAAAAGTCTTTCTCTGTGAAAGCCACTCTAGAAATTTTGGAAGAGGTGTTTGTTCTGCTAGATGCACAGGCATCATCAACACAGGGACACAAGAAACATGAAACAGCAAGAAAATGGCACACTACCAAAGGAACATAATAACTTTCTACTAACAGACTCCAATGATTATGAAATCAATAAATTTCCAGGAAAGGAATTCAAAGTAATGATTATAAGAGAACTCAATGAGATGCAAAAAGATACAAGTAGACGATCAATGAAATTGCTGGTCCATTCCTTTTATCTTGCTGAGTAGTATTCCATGGCATGGACATACCACAGTTTGTTTAATCATTTATTCATTAAAGGACATTTGGATAGTTTACAGTTTGGGACCATTAGGAATAAAGCTGTTACGAACATGCGTGTAAAAGCTCTTGTGTAAAAATGTATATCTGGGATACACAACCCAGAATGTACTGCTGGATTGTTTGGTAAACCCATTTTTTCCCATATTTGTAAGTTATGATTTATCTATGACTTATATCCCAGAGACATGACATGAGTTGCCAGGTGGTATGGTCTGACTGTGTCCCTTGCAAATTCATATGTTGAAATCCTTACTCCCAAGGAGATAGTATTAGGAGATAGGACTTTTGGGAGATGATTAGATCATGAGGGCCGAGCCTTCATGAATGGGATTAGTGACCTTATAAAAGAAACCCCAGAGAGCTTATTTGCCCCTTCTGCCATGTGAGAACAGTGGAAAGGCAGTGACCTATGAATTCTCACCAGGCACCAAATCTGCTGGTGCCTTGATATTGGACTTCCCAGTCTACAAAACTGTGAAAAATAAATTTCCACTGTTTATAAGCCACCTTGTCTGTGCTGTTTTGTTATAGCAGCCTGAAAATAATATGTTGGGCTATTATTCAGAGTGGCTGTAATATTTTACATTCCCACCAGAAATGTGTAAGTGATCCTATTTCTCTGCATCTTTGTCAGCATTTAGTGTTACTGTGTTTTTAATTTTAGCCATTCTCATATGTGTGTGATGATACTTCATTGTAGTTTTAATTTGCATTTCTCTAAAGGCTAATGATGTTGAGCATCTTTTCACATGTTTATTTGCCACCTGTATATCATCTTTGGTGAAATGTTTGTGAATGTCCTTCTGTGCCAGTGTCCAATTTTTTAGTGGGATTGTTTACTTTTTATTTTGAATTTTCAGGGTTCTTTATACATTCTAGGTAAAAGGCCTTTGTCTGATAAGTGATTTGCAAATATTTTCTGTCAGCTTGTAATTTGTCTTTTCATCCTTTCAACAGGAATTAAAAAAAAAATTTTGCAGAGCAAAAGTTTTTTCATTTGATGAGGTAAAATGTATCTATTTTTCCTCTTGTGAATTGTAATTTTGGTGTCAAATCTAAGAACACTTTACTTAGTCCCAGGCCTCAAGGATTTGCTCCTGTGTTCTTTCCTAGAATTTTATAGTTTTGCATTTTACTTTTCAGATCGTGATCCACTTTAAGTTAATTTTGCCTAAGGTGTGAGTGAGGTCAAGGTTGAAGTTAATTTTTTTTTTTTTTTTGCCAATGAATGTCCATTTGCTCCTACATCATTTGTTGAGAAAGGCTATCCCTCCTATGTTGAATTGCCTTTGTTCCTCTGTCAAAAATTAACTGGGTATATTTGTGTGGGCCTATTTCTTGTTCTCTATTCTGTTCCATTGATCTGTCTGTCCTTCTTTCAGTATCACACTGTCTTGATTACTGTGATCGATTTTTAATAGCTGTATTTTTAGGTAGTATATAAATATATATCAGCCAAAATATGGTCTACAAAATATACTGTATATTAAATACATATATATATATTTAACTTTTATTTTAGGTTTAGGGATACATGGGTAGGTTTGTTATACAGGTAAACTGCATGTCATGGGAATTTGGTATCCAAATTATTTATCATTCAGGTAATAAGCATAGTATCTGGTAGGTAGTTTTTTTATCTTCTCCCTCCTCCCACTTTCCATCCTCAAGTAGGCCCCAGTATCTGTTTTACTCTCTTTGTGTCCATGTGTTCTTACTGTTTAGCTCCCACTTACAAGTGAGAATGTGAAATATTTGTTTTTCCATTCCTGTGTTAGTTTGCTTATGATAATGGCATTCAGCTGTATCCATGTTGCTGCAAAGAATAGGATCTCATTCTTTTTTGTGGCTACACAGTATTCCACGGTGTATATGTACCACATTTTCTCTATCCAGTCTACCATTGATAAATTGATTCCATATCTTTGCTATTGTGAATATTTTTGCAATAAGCATATCCATACGTGTGTCTTTATGGCAGGATGATTTATATTCCTTTCGGTATTAGTCTGTTCTTACACTGCTAATAAAGTCATAGTAAGGCTGGGTGATTCATAAAGAAAAATAGGTTTAATGGACTCACAGTTTCACATGGCTGGAGAGGCCTCACAATCATGGGAGAAGTTGAAGCAGGAGCAAAGGCATGTCTTACATGGCAGCAGGCAAGAAAGCGTGTGCAGGGAAACTGCCCTTTATAAAACCATCAGATCTCATGAGACTTATTCAAACTGTCATGAGAACAGCATGGGGAAAATCCTGTCTCTATGATTCAATTATGTCCCACTAGGTCCCTCCCATGACAGGTGGGAATTATGGGAGCTACAATTCAAGATGATATTTGGGTGGGGACACAGCCAAACCATATCATTCTGCCTCTGGCTCATCCCAAATCTGATGTCCTCATATTTCAAAACCAATCATGCCTTCCTAACAGTCCGCCAAAGTCTTAACTCATTTCACCATTAACTCAAAAGTCCACAGTCCAAAGTCCCATCTGAGACAAGGTAAGTCCCTTTCAACTATGAGCCTGTAAAATCGAAAGCAAGTTAGTTACTTGCTAGATACAATGGGTGTACAGGCATTGGGTAAATATACCCATTCCAAAGGGGAGAAATTGGCCAAAATGAAGGGGCTTTAGGCCCCATGCAAGTCTGAAATCCAGTGGGGTAGTCAAATCTTAAAACTCCATGTCTCACATCCAGGTCACACTGATAGAAGAGATGGGCTGCTATAGCCTTGGGCAGCTCCACCCATGTGGCTTTGCAAGGTATAGTTAGTTCCCTTCCCTGCTGCTTTCATGGGCTGGCATTGAGTGCTTGCAGCTTTTCCAGGCACATAGTGTAAGCTGCCAGTGAATCTACCATTCTGGGTTCTAGAGGACCATGGCCCACTTCTCACAGCTCCACTAGGTAATATTCCAGTGGGGATGCTGTCTGGGGGCTCCAGCCCCACATTTCCCTTCTGCACTGCCCTAGCAGAGGTTCTCCATGAGGGTTCGACCCCTGCAGCACACTTCTACCTGGACATCCAGGCATTTCCATACATCCTCTGAAATCTAGGTGGAGGTTCCCAAATCTCAATTCTTGCCTTCTGTACACCCACAGGCCCAACACCATATGTTAGCTACCAAGGCTTAGGGCTTTCACCCTCTGAAGCAATAGCCTGAGTTTTATATTGGCCCCTTTTAGCCATGGCTGTAGCTGAAGCAGCTGAGACTCAGGGCACCATGTCCCTAGGCTGCACACAGCAAGGGGGCCTGGGCAAGCCCATGAATCCATTTTTTCCTTCTAGGCCTCCAGGCCTATGTTGGGAGGGGGATACTGTAAAGGTCTCTGGCATGCCTTGGAGACATTTTTCCCATTGTCTTGGTGATTAACTTTCAGTTCCTTGTTAATTTTGCAAATTTCTGCAGCAGGCTTCAATTTCTTCCCAGAAAATGGGTGTTTTTTTTCTATTGCATCATCAGGCTGGAAATTTTCAAACTTTTATTCTCTGCTTCCTCTTGAATGCCTTGCTGCTGAGAAATTTCTTCCACTAGATACTCTAAATCATCTCTCTCAAGTTCAAAGTTCCACAGATCTCTGGGGCAGGGGCAAAATGCCACCAGTCTCTTTGCTAAAGCATAACAAGAGTCACCTTTGCTCCAGTTCCCAACAAGTTCATCATCTCCATCTGAGGCCACCTCAGCCTGGACTTTATTGTCCATATCACTATCAGCATTTTTGTCAAAGCCATTCAATAAGTCTTTAGGAAGTTCCAAACTTTCCCACATTTTCCTATTTTCCAAGCCATCCCAGTCTAGGGAGTTCCACACTTTCCCACATTTTTCTATCTTCTTCTGAGGCCTCCAAACTGTTCCAACCTCTGCCTGCTACCCAGTTCCAAAGTTGCTTCCACATTTTTGAGTATCTTTAAAGCAGCGCTCCACTCCCAGTATCAATTTACATATTAGTCCGTTATCATGCTGCTAATAAAGACATACCTGAGACTGCGTTATTTATTTAAAAAAAAGGGGGGGGTTTAATGGACTCACAATTCCACATGGTTAGGAAGGCCTCACAATCATGGCAGAAGGGGAAGGAGGAGCAAAGATACGTCTTACATGGTGGCAGGCAAGAGAGCATCTGCAGGGAAACTGCCCTTTATAAAACCATCAGATGTCATGAGACTTATTCACTATCATGAGAACAGCATGGGAAAAACCTGCCCCATGATTCAGTTACCTCCCACTAGGTCCCTCCCATGACAGGTGGGGATTATGGGAGTTACAATTGAAGATGAGATTTGGGTAGGGACACAGACAAACCTCATCAAAAATATACCCAATAATGGTGTTGCTAGGTTGAATGGTAATTTTATTTTAGGTTCTTTGAGGAATTACAGCACTGCTTTCCACAATAGCTAAACTAATTTACATTCCCACCAGCTGTGTTTAAGTATATCCTTTTCTCTGCAATCTCACCAGCATCTGTTATTTTTTTTTTTAATAACAGCCACGCTGACTGGTGTGAGATAGTATCTCATTGTGATTTTCATTTGCATTTCTTTAATGATTGGTGATAGTGAAAATTTTTTCATATACTTGTTGGCTGCATGTATGTCTTCTTTTGAAAAGTGTCTATTCATGTCTTTTGCTTACTTTTTAATGGGGTTGTTTTTGCTTACAGATTTGGTTAAGTTTTGGATAGATTCTGGATATTAGACTTTGTCAGATGCATAGCTTGCAAATATTTTCTCCCATGCTGTAGGTTGTCTGTTTACTCTGTTGATAGCTTATTTTGCTATGTAGAAGCTGTTTAATTTAATTAGGTCCCATTTGTTAATTTTTATTTTTGTTGCAATTGCTTTTGATGTCTTCATCATGAAATCTTTGTCAGGTCCTGTGTCCAGAATGCTATTTCCTATGTTATCTTCCAGGGTGTTTATAGTCTTTGGTTTTATATTTAAGTCATTAATCCATCTTGAGTCTATTTTTATATTGGGTATAAGAAATGGGTACAATTTCAATATTCTGCATATGGCTGTCCAGTTATCTCAGCACCATTTATTGAATAGGGAGTCCTCTCCCTGTTGCTTGTTTTTGTCAAGTTTGCCAAAGATTAGATGGTTGTAAGTGTGTGACATTATTTCTGGGATTTCTATTGTGTTCCATTGGTCTATATGTCTCTTTTTGTACCCAGTATCATGCTGTTTTGGTTACTGTAGCCTTGTCTTATAGTTTGAAGTCAGGTACCATGATGCCTCCCGCTTTGTCATTTTTTTTTTTTTTTTTTTTTTTGAGACAGGGTCTCACTGTTGCCCAGGGTAAAGTGCAGTAGCACAATCTCAGCTCACTGCAACCTTCACCTCCCAGGCTAAAGTGATCCATGCACCTCAGCCTTTTGAGTAGCTCAGACTACTGGGGTGTGCCACCATGCCCAGCTAATTTTTCTATTTTAGAGATGGAGTTTTGTCATGTTTACCAGGCTGGTCTCAAACTCCTGAGCTCACATGGTCTGCCTACCTTGGCCTCCCAAAGTGCTGGAATTACAGGTATGAACCATTGCACCTGGTTCCCAGGTTTCTTCTTTTTGAGTATAATTGCCTTGGCTATTCAGGCTCTTTTTTGGTTCCACATGAGCTTTTAAATGTCTTTTCCTCACTCTGTGAGGAGGGTCATCTGTAAATTGCTTTGGGCAGTATGACCGTCTTAACAATATTGATTCTTCCTATCCGTGAGCATGGAATGTTTTTCATTTATTTGTGTCATCTCTGATTTCTTTGAGCAGTGTTTTATAATTCTCATTGTAGAGCTCTTTCACCTCCTTAGTTAGCTGTATTCCTATGTATTTTATTCTTTTTGTGGCTATTGTGAATGGTGTTACATTCTTGATTTGGTTCTTATCTTGGATGTTGTTGCTGTATGGAAAGGCTACTGATTTTTGTACATTGATTTTTGTATCCTGAAACTTTGCTGAAGTTGTTTATCAAATCTAGGAGCTTTTGGGAAGAGACTATGGGTTTTTTTAGGTATACATCATACTGTCTGCAGAGATAGTTTGACTTTCTCTCTTCCTATTTGGATGCCTTTTATTTCTTTGTCTTGCCTGATTGCTCTGGCTAGGACTTTCAGTACTATGTTGAATAGAGGTGATGAGAGTGGGCATCCTTGGCTTGTTCTCGTTCTAAAGGGGAATGCTTCCAATTTTTGTCCATTCAGTATGATGTTGGCTATGGGTTTGTCATGGATGGCTCTTATTATTTGGAGGTATGTTCCTTCAATGCTGAGTTTGTGGAGGGCTTTTAACATGAATGAATGTTGAATTTTATCAAAAGCATTTTATGCATCGATTGAAATGATCATGTAGTTTTGATTTTAGTTCTGTTTATGTGGTATATCACATTTATTAATTTGCATATGTTGAACCAATCTTGCATCCCAGGGATGAACCCTACTTGATCATGGTGGATTAGCTTTTTGATGTGCTGCTGTATTCAGTTTGCTGGTGTTTTGTTGAGGATTTTGGCATCCATGTTCATCAAGGATATTGGCCTGAAGTTTTCTTCTTTTGTTTTGTCTCTGCCAAGTTTTGGTATCAGGATGATGCTGGCCTCATAGAATGAGTTAGGAATGAGTCCTCCTCCTTAATGTTTTGGAGTAGTTTCAGTAGGAATGGTACCAGCTCATTACAAATCTGGTAGAATTCAGCTGTGAATTCATCTGGTCCTGGGTCTTTTCAGATTGGTAGGCTTTTTATTACTGGTTGAGTTTTGGAACTCAATATTGGTCTGTTCAGGGATTCAACTTCTTCCTGGTTAAATCTTGGGAGGTTATATGTTTCCTGGAATTTATCACCCTTTCTTCTAGGTTTTCTAATTTATGTGTTTCCAGGAATTAACCAACCAACCATTTCTTCTAGGTTTTCTAGTTTGTGTGCATAGAAGTGTTCACAGTAGTCTGTGAGGGGTTTTTGTATTTCTGTGGGGTCCGTGGTAATGTCCCCTTTGTCATTCTGATTTTGTTTATTTGGATCTTTTCGTTTTATCTTCATTAGTCTAGCTAGTGGTCTATCAATCTTGTTGATTCTTTCAAAAAACAAATGCCTGGATTTGTAGATTTTTTTTGGATTGCAGAAATTTATTAAAATTGGAGATGTTGTTTAATCCTCTTGTGCCATGAGACTCCATCAGGCTGTCTACAAAGTCCACTGGGAGGCTGAGGATCACTTGAGCCCAGGAGTTTGAGTCTGTGGTGAGCCTCAAAGAGCCACTGCACTCCAGCCTGGGTGAGGCAAGATCCTTTCAAGGGGAAACTGCACGCTTGCTTGCTGTGGTCATTAAAAACCCTAGTTTTTAGGATAACAGATCTGCCTGCATTTCTTCAAGCATGAATTATGAGTCCTAAAATTAAGGGACAATACACAATAAGGCAACTTGCATACAATTAAGAGTAATCCAAATCACTAAATATTATAGAATGGCTATATTCCCCTTTTAAAGGGTATAAACTGGAGTGTTACAGCCAGATACATTGTTGATCTTTTTAATGGTTTTTGAGTCTCTTTTTTCTTTCAGTTCAGCTCCGATTTAGGTTATTTCTTGTCTTCTGCTAGCTTTGGAGTTGGTTTGCTCTTGTTTCTCTAGTTCCTCTAGGTGGGATGTTAGGTTGTTAATTTGAGATCTTTTAAACTTTTTTATATGTGTGTTGAGTGCTATAAACTTTCCTCTGAACACTGCTTTAGCTGTGTCCTAGAGATTCTAGCATGTTGTATCTTCATTCCCATTAGTTTCAAATAATGTATTGATTTCTGCCTTAATTTAATTGTTTACCAAAAATCATGCAGGAGCAGGTTGTTTAATTTCCATCTAACTGTATGGCTTTGAGATAATAACTTGTTTATTGTCTAGAAAGGAGAGCAAACTGGGGATGGGAAGAGAAGGAGCTATCATTTATTTATTATTTAAATGTACCATCGTCGTCATGGTATGATTTCAACAAAACCACAAAGTAGATATTAATATTCTTATCTTCTGTAAGAAGAAGTTGAGTTTCATAGTGTATGAGTAACTGGCCAGAATAATAGATATGAGTGCAGCTTCTTAACCTTTATTTTGGAGAGGTTGGTTGGGCAAGTATCTGTGAGGCATCTGGAGCCAAGTTCATATCACTTGCAGGAACTATGAACTCTGATGGTGCCAATTCAGCCATGGATAATCTCTTCATGGTAGGATGAGTTTGGAAATAAAGCTATTTATGCAGGTTCCATGGGTTTCATAATTCTGTATTCTGAATGGTGCCCTGTCTTCGTGTCTTGCTTTGCCATTCAGAGGTGCTTAACTAATTAAGGGCCCATTTGGCCACGTTAACAGAAAATTACATTTTTTACTTCTACAAGTACCTTTTTCTTTGATGTTCAAAGATTCCAAGGGTGCTTACTCAGTCCAGAGTATCAATCTTGTTTTTTCTTACTGCATACTGACACTGGACAGCCCACACAACTCAGGAAAATGAACTGTTCGTTATAGCTATTGCAATTGTTGCTAACCTCAGTTTTTCTTTCTTTCTTTTTTTTTTTAAGACGGAGTCTCGCTCTGTCACCCAAGCTGGACTGCAATGTGGCAATCTTGGCCCACTGCAACCTCTGCCTCCCGGGTTCAAGCGATTCTCCTACTACCTCATTTTTATACCTTGGCCAATCACTTCTCTCTGAAGGTTAATTACTTGTATAACCATAAACAGTTTTATTTGTAGAGGTACAATTTATTAAGACCAAATCTCAGATCTGCTTCTGATTCTGTTATAGAAAATCACAAAAGTCTGTCAGTCTCATGCTAAAAATCAAAACAAGCCAGACATAATTTTTTAAAATGCTTTAGAAAACTAAAGGGCCAGATATGGTGGCTACTAGGGCCGCTGAGGCCAGGAGTTCCAGACCAACCTGAGCAACATAGCAAGACTCTTATCTCTAGAAGAAAGAAAGAAAGAAATAGAAAATAAATAAGGGACTAACTACAAAAAGAAATCTAGAAAGAAAAGAAACACAAACTCCGGAAAACAGCCCTTATCTAGGGAAAATAAGCCCACAGCTGTTCTCATCACTGGAGCAAGAACGGGGTCGGGGCGACACCATGGATGGGAATAAGGAGAAATTAGCTAGTTTTTCACCAAGATATAATAACCACATATAGGCTAGTGAAACAGATTAAATCCCAAGGATAAACAGCCACAGAGCAAGTCTGTATCCACTCATTCACTTTTTCCCATGGGTCGTTATACAACAGTAATGGGTAAAAAAGGTTGAGAGGAGAGAAGAAAAGCTAAAAGAGATCCCCTGTTGGTGTATGTGGAATCTTCTGCAAGTTCAAAGCTCTTCCTGGAGGCAAGGGAATAGGGAAGGTGAGTGGAGATAAATCCATCAGAGGTACTCTAATATCCAACTGTGAAAGTTCAGATAGGTCAGGAATCCTCACAAGAAACCCAGACTTTCAACTACCAAAGCCTAGAGAATCAGTAGGAGAGCTAAGATACTCCTTTGAAACATTCTGGACCTTCATGGAGAGTAGAGAAGTTGTCCTCCAAAGGACAGAGGGTGGGCAGCAAGACTTCAAGAGACCTCCATACACACAAACAGGAGACTAGACTGAAGAACAAAGAAAACTCCCAGCAACTCATAACCTGGCAGTTTGGCTGTAACGCAGGAGGAGATTCCCCCAGGTGACATGGCTGCAAAGCACAGGTGGATCTCTAGGATGTTGTTAGTTCTCAGATCCCAGGATCTACTGAGGAGAAAGCCCTCATTCCACTCCATAATACTTGAAGTCAGGGGTGAATAGAAACTAACTAAAACCACAACACAGCCAGACGCAGCTCAACTGCACATCAGATAGACTTAGTTCCACTACAAGAGCCTGACACAGAAGAGGAGTTGCATCTGGAGATGGGCTTTAATGGAGATCACCACCAAGAAAGACATCTGCTTTATGTGTTTCTTTTTTTTTTTTTTGAGATTACAGTTTTATCTCTTGTTGTTTACTAAATGTAAATTGTGTGTGTTTGCATGTATGTGTGTGTATTCATGTGCAAAAAAAGAACTTGGATCTATACATTACACCATTTCACCATATATAAAAACTCAAAATGGATCATAAACTGAAATGTGAAACATTAAACTACAAAACTTCTTAAAGAAAACATAGTAGGAAATCTTTGGACCTTGAGTTGGGCAACAGTTTCTTAGATACAGCACCAAAAACACAACCCATAAAAACAAACCAATAAATTGAACTTCATCAAAATTGAAAACTGCTATTCTTCAAAAGACAATGTTAAGAAACTGAAAGATAAGCCAGAGGTCATGGACTTTGAGAAAATATTTACAAAGCAATTATTCGATAAAGAATTTGTATCTAGAATATATAAAGAACTCTCAAAACTCAGTAATAAGAAAACAGTGTTTTGTATGGGAAAAAGATTTCAATAAAACTTTACCATATATATATATATATATATAGAGATAGATAGATAGATAGATAGATGGCAAATGAGCCCATGAAAAAAAAAAGTTCAACATCATTTGTCATTGGTGAAATGCAAATTAAAAGTAAAATGAGACACTATTGCATACCTATTAGAATGGCTAAAATTAAAAAGACTGACCATATCATGTGTTGGCAAGGATATGATGGAACCAGAACTCTCACGTGTTGGTTGTGCATATGAGACACATATGTAAAATGTGTGATTGTAAAATGGTAAAACCACTTTGGGAAACAGTTTGACAGTTTCTTACAAAGTTAAATGTATACCTACTATGTGATCCAGGCACTCTACTCCTAGGTATTTACCCAAGAGAAAGAAAATAGATGCCCCTACAGAGACTTGGGACATGAATGTTTGTAACAGCTTTATTTGTAATAGCCCCAAAATGGAAACAAACCAAATGTTCATCAACACATGACTGGATAACAAATTGTAGTATAGTTGTACAGTGGAATAGTACTCAGCAAAAAAATGGACTTTTGATACATGCGATGACATGGTGAATCTTAAAATAATTACGCAGAGTTAAAGAAGCTAGACAATGAAGAGTAGATACTGTGTGATTCTGTTTCTATAAAACTAGAAAATGCAAACCATCATGATGGAAAGCAAATCAGTGGCTGCTTGGGAATGGGAGAGTGGAGCTAAAGAAAGGGAGGAATTACAAAGGGGCACAGAAAACTTTTGGTGATAATGGGTATATTCACTGTTGTGGTGGTGATCATTTCATGGGTAGATACATATTTTAAAACATCAATTTGTATACTTTAAATATGTGCAGTTTATTTTATATATATCTCAAAGAGCTATTTTTAAAAAAACAATTCCTAAACACCAGATAGACTACACTTAAGAGTATGGGCAATACTAATGGTGTGGAGAAACAAGAACTTTCATCATTGCTGCAGGAGTCCAAATATGTCCAATTATTTTGGAAAACTAGCAGAATTTACTGCAGCTAAACAAACACCTATCCTATGACCCAACAATTCCATTGCTTGGACTATAGTCAAGAAACACAGGGCATATGTCTACCAAAAACACATATAAGAATATCCATAGTAACTATTCATATGATCAAAAGAATGAAAAAATTCCATCAGTAGTTGAATCTATAAACTTTGGCATATTCATGCAAATAAATACTATACAGAAAAAAATGAACCACTGCTACAAACTGACAATACATGGAGGAATATCAAAGACATAATGTTGAGTGAGATGAGCCAGACATGAAGAAAACATGCTCTCTGTTGTCATTGTTACGCCACCCAGAACAGGAAAAACTAACTAAGGTGACCGAGATCAAAATACTGCCTACCTTTGGAGAAATGTTGATTGGAGGGAGGCATAGGGAGCCTTTGGGTTGCTGGATAAATTCTAAATGTTGATCTCTGTGTTGGTTACACAGGAGTATGTAAAAATTCCTTCAACTGTACATTTAAAATGTGTTAACTTACTAAATAGAAGTAATACACCAATGAAAGGTAAAACAAAAACAAATAAATGAACGGACATTCAAATTCCATGATTTAAAGAGAGAGAGACTGGTAAGGAGAAACACAAATGTGTAAAACATAATTTCAAGAAATTAGGCAGTGGAGACTTCACAAAGAATTTTAAATTATAAATACAGAGCTTCTCTTGTTATTTTTTTTAGGGATTCTTAGTTGGTTCTTACTTCCCCCTCCCAACCTACTTGTCTCCCAAACCTACTTGTCTGTGAGTTAATGAGGATTACTGAAAATTTGTTTTTTATAAACTAAAATTAGCACATTAATAGGGTTTGCTGATTACTCTAAATTAGTATCCTACAAAGAAGTCTGGCTGCGTGCAATTTTTTTTTAAGAGATAGAATCACACCATGTTGCCCAGGCAGTGTTTATTTTTAAATAAACTTTTAATTTTTGCATAGTTTGAGAGTTACAGAAAAATTGTGAAGATAAGACAGTTCATTTCCGTATTCCCAACACCCAACTTCCCCTATTACTAACATCTTACATCAGTAAGGTACCTTTGTTACAATTAATGAACCAGTATTGATTTGTAATTATTCGCTAAAGTTCATACTCTATTCAGATTTTTTTGTTTTTACCTAATGCCCCTTTTGTGTTTCATGATCCTATCCAGGGTGGTATATAACATTTTATTGTTACATCTCTTCTGGCTTTTCTTGGCTGTAACAGTTTCTCAGACCTTGGTTGTTTTTGATGAGCTTGGCAATTTCGAGGCGTACTCATCAGGAAGTTTGTAGAATAACCTTTGGCTGAGGTTTGTCTGATGTTTTTCTTATGATGAGACTGGGGTTATATGTTTTGGAGAGAAAGACCACAGAGGCAAATACCATTTTCATCACATCATAATCAAGGATGAATACTTATCAAAGTGCCTTTTCACTGTTGATCTTAACATTGATGTGCTGACTGAAGTAGAATTTTTCAGGTTTCTCTCAGGTGAAATTATTCTTTTGCCTCGTTTCCATAATGTATTCTTCGGAAGGAAGTCACTATGCACAGCCTCAATACTTCCTTGAGGGCAGAGTATATACATAAAGTACTTGAAATTTTTCTTCATGGAAGATTTGTCTATTCTTCCTTTCTTTTATTTTTAAATATGTTTACCTATACCTGGAATGATGAAATAACACAATTACAAAATTTCAATGGCTTAACACACATTATATTCCTTGTTCATTCCAAAATGCCTATCACAGTTCAGCAAGTAGCTCTGCGCCACATAGTCACACAGATGCTCAGGCTGCCGGCGGTTCCACCATCAGGCAGCTACACTTTCTGAAACACACAACTTCATCAGTTACCAAGGAAAAATAAGAGCACCAGAGTGTTTTGCACCAGCAATTAATTGTTTCAACTTAGAAATGATATTTCTACCCATAGCTTACTAGCTAGAATTAGCTACATTGCTCTGCCTAACTCTACAAGGGGACAGGGAAGTATAATCCTCCCCTGTGCCTGGAAGGAGAGGGAACTAGATACAGATGAGTATTGGAAGTTAGTACCACAAGTCTTCTACCCAACTTGTCCATGAAACAAAATCCTGTTCTTCCTCCAATTCTCATTCAGCAGAAATGCTGTGAAGTGTTCACTGTCTCTTCCAGACAGATTCATGTTCCCTCTATATTCCATCATAACTTTGTAGACTTTGTAGCTATCACCATTAAAACTATTGTATTGGATTATAATTGTTGGTTTGCGTGTTCTGTAGAAGACTAAACAATCATGTTTTTTCACCTTTTTTTTTTTTTTTTTTGAGAAAAGTCTAGTCTGTCACCCAGGCTGGAGTGCAGTGGCGTGATCTTGGCTCACTGCAAACTCTGCCTCCCAGATTCAAGCAATTCTCTTGCCTCAGCCTCCCGAGTAGCTGGGATTACAGGTGCCTGCCCCCATGCATGGCTAATTTTTGTGTTTTTAGCAGAGACAGGGTTTCACCATGTTGGCCAAGCTGGTCTCAAACTCCTGACCTCGGGCGATCCACCCACCTCGACCTCCCAAAGTGCTGGGATTACGGGAATGAGCCACATG
This sequence comes from Cacajao melanocephalus, assembly GCA_963573385.1. Lineage (NCBI taxonomy): Eukaryota > Metazoa > Chordata > Mammalia > Primates > Pitheciidae > Cacajao > Cacajao melanocephalus. The sequence continues at coordinate 9,883 of CAUYLG010041085.1, read as the reverse complement.
CCTGGCCTTACAGTGAGTCTTACATAGAAAAATATTCAGTCAATTTTTATTATTGGCTGGGCGCAGCGGCTCACTACTGTAATCCCAGCACTTTGGGATGCTGAGATGGGAGGACTGCTTGAGCCCAGGAGTGTGAGACCAGTCTGGGCAATATATTGAGACCCTATCTCTACAAAAAATGAAAAATTAGCTGGGCATGGTGGTGGCGCACCTATAGTCCCAGCTACTTGGGAGGTTGAGGCAAGAGGACTCCTTGAACCCAGGAGGTTGAAGCTGCAGTGAACTATGATCACACCCTTTATTGCCAGTCTGGGCAATAAAGCAAGACTCTGTCTCAATTTAAAAAATATTTTATTATATTGAATTAATGAATAGATAAATTCTGAAACTTTGTAACCAAACATTACACAGGACCTTATTCTATAATAAAATTATAGTGTTCTTGGCAATGAAAGTGGATTTTTTTGCCCATACTAACTTAATTAATTAATTTACTTATTTGAGACAGGGTCTCACTCTGTCTCCCTGGCTAGGATGCAGTGGCACAATCTCAGCTCACTACAACTGCTGCTCCTTCTGGGCTCAAGCAATCCTCCTGCCTCAGCCTCCCAAGCAGCTGGGACTAAGGTTCATGCCACCATACCCTGCTAACTTTTTGTAGAGATGGGTTTTCACCATGTTGCCCAGGCTGGTCTTGAACTCCTGGGCTTACACGATTTGCCCACCTTGGCCTCCCAAAGTGCTGGGATTACAGATGTGAGCCATGGCACCCAATCCCTTATTAACTTTAAATGAAGTATTGAATCATACATTCAAATAGTTTCTACCTACATTGGTATGAGAAATCCTGTGTCTCAAACATATGGTCTTATTTCTAATGTATTATAGAGGACTGAGTTAACTGTGTATTTTTAAAAATTATTCTCTAGGCCGGGCACAGTGGCTCACATGGTGGCTCACGCCTATAATCCCAGCACTTTAGGAGGCTGAGGTGGGCACATCACTTGAGGTCAGGAGTTTGCGACCAGCCTGGCCGACATGGTGAAACCCTGTCTCTACTAAAAATACAAAGATTAGCTGGGTGTGGTGGCACGCGCCTGTCCCATGCTACTTGGTAGGCTGAGGCAGGAGAATTGCTTGAATCCAGGAGGCAGAGGTTGCAGTGAACTGAGGTCGTGCCACTGTGCTCCAGCCTGGGTGACAGAGCAAGACTCCATCTCAAAAAAACACAAATTAAATAAATAAATAAAAATTATTCTCTCTCTTTTTTTAACTCTAAGCTATAATTTGTAATTCTTTTCTAACAATCAAAAACACATCCTTCTGTATTTATAACTTTGCCTTACTTCATTGCATCATGTGTAATGTCAGAATCCTATTTTAAAACACAAGGTCAGAAGAGAAGAACAACAATTTAGTTGTAGGTGGGATGTATTTTTTACATAGTGACTTTACCAAATTTGTTGAGTGTCTACGTTGCACAAGTGAGGGCTTCATACTGGGAAGGTGGAAGTAAAGGCTTAAAGGACCATAATAAGCCCTCAAAAAGTTCATGATAGCAATTATAATGACAATACAACAGCAAACAACAATAATAGAAAATAAAGTCATAGATGACATGTAACGACATGTGTGCTTTAAACACTAAGTCCTCTGAGTTCAAGAATGGCATGCTCTGGGTGTGGAGTGGGTAAGAAGAGGGAAAACTTAGAGTTAAGGGGATTAGTAAGAAAGCCATGTGCTAACATGAAGTTATCATGAAGTCCACACATGAAATTCAGGTCAAAAACAGAGGAGATTTAACTTGCACTCTTCAGAGGAGATTTAACTTGCAGTGTGATTGAATTCCTTACATAGGGAAGATAATTTGAGTGTTTTTGTGTGTGTGTGTGTTTAGGTTTATTTTACTCCCATTTTTTCCCACGAAAATTAGTAGTCAAGTGTGCATATGTGTGTGTATGAACTTTTCTGTTGTAGAAAATAGCACATTTATGATGGAAACTTAAAATATCCTTACTTCCTAGATGTTACAAAAATCCATATTTTTTCAGCAGATTAGGGTTTAGCATCCTATTTTTTAAATAACATTTCTAATGTACTAAGTTACTCTTCAGTTACACATCAGTTTGAATCAGCAGTCAAGGAAATTATATTCTAAGATAAATGTGTAATCTCAACATAATGTTTCTGGAACTTAAAAGAAACACACACAAAATAGACGTGTGAGACACTGATACCACCCTTATCCTCTTTGGGTCAGGCTGATTTGATTGCAAGGCCTGGGTGTAAATGGCACTATGTTTGTGGGTTCAGTTTCTACTTGACTGAGGTGGAAATAGAGTATTTCCACGCTGTCAACCAGCCACCTCACAGAGGTATTTGTACTGGAGTTGGGGGAGCAGGGGAGGAAAGAATAAGATAGTGTAGCTACACCAAAACAACTTAGAGTGATGCCAAAAGAAAGAATAGCATCATCTTCAAGTAAATATGTATATACAAATTATCATTAATAGGAAGTTAAGCATTTTAACTTATTTGCTTCCTAAGGGTTGCAGTAAAATGTTTGTCAAGAGGGAGTAAAATGCAACCCAAATATACGACCCCATTATCCTATTTACAAGAATTTCTTCCCTCTTTTATCAACATTTTGTGATGTTACCAGAGCTCATTTACAGGTTGAAATCACTAGTTCAGTGAGAGGGAATTTAATAAATATACAATTAGATAGGCACAAATGAAAAGGTTATACAGAACCTAACTTATAAAAACAAAATGGTAAAAATAAAAACAAAGTTAAAAAACAAAATTAAAAATGAAAAGATTATACAGAACTTATATCCAAAGGTCTTATTTAATACAGAAGTAAAACTGGAATGCATTTCTAGAAAGAAGAAGTCAAAACGGGACACTTCTGTTTCTTTGCAAACAAGACTGCATTTCATCATGTTTGGAAAATCAGTTGATGATTTCCTTATAATTTCTCAATGTTGAATGCCCAGTTATTGTGTAAATTGAGGAAATATCTTTGTAACTTGACCAACGTGGGAAGAAAAGTGTTTATTTATAATAGAAAAGGAGGAAGTGAGATCCAGCCAAAGTTTTAATTACTTTGGCCTTGGAAGCTTAAAGGTAATGGAAATAATAGAGCATTGAGAAAGAAATCAAAAGCCCTCCAGAATGATTTTATCAGTTGTTCAACACCAAGGATATTAATTTTTTAAATAGCCTGTAAATGTTCAATGGCATTGTCTGGTGTTAGACCAACCTCTTAGAGAAAACTCGCACCTTTAAAATAAATATATAAACCAGGTGTGGTGGTGTGTGACCTGTAGTCCCAACTGCTCTGGAATTGAAAGGGTCACTGATGTGGAAGGATCACTTGAGCCCAGGACTTCAAAGCTGTAGTGTCCTATACCCATGCCTGTGAATAACCACTACACCCCAGCCTGGGTCACACAGCAAAACCCAACTACAAAATGTAACAAAATAAAATTAAAGTAAAATTAAAAAGCACATAATGGGTTGGCACAACTATATCAGGAACTGAAATCAGACAAGGCGAAGATGTTACAGCTTGTCAAAGTGTGAGAACTGGGTCTCAACAGAATTTATTCCCTTTTCATTTCAGTTTTTACAAGGTAGTATGGTAGACTGAAAAAAGGATGTAACTGAACCTGAATCGAAATCCCTGCTCTCACATTTATTAGCTATATTTCTTTATTTATCTGAAAAAGGGAAATAATACTTATAAAATCCCTGTAACAATTATAGATAATGTTTATTAATGGACTAGCACTTTGTAAGTATGTGATCAACGAAAGCTAGTATTGTTTCCTTTCCCTTTTATCTTAATCTCCAAATAGTCTGAGTAGTTACCAATTTAGGAGGCTGACTATTCAACCACCTAAATATCTCTTGAGTTCTCTCAGTTCTTCCCATAGGCAATCATCACCTGCCATCTGGATTATTTGTCAGTTCTCTAGCAAATCTCTCTGAAGTCAATCTGGAGTGATATTTTAAACAAATGTTTGAGCCTGTTACTCTCCACTTTAATACTCATGAATAGTTTCTCATTGTCTTTGGGATTAAGTCCTAAATCCCACTGTCTCTGGGATTAAGTCCTAAATCCCACTGTCTTTGGGATTAAGTGCCTAGATGTTGCCCTGCTCCTCCCACCCTGCCCTCAATCTCATTTCTCTTCGCCACTTTATCCAGTGGCAAATGTCTTTTACCAGACATTCTAATACTTACAGATTTAAAGTCTAAATGTCTTTACCACACATTCTAGGACTTCTTTCAGTGTCTTCATCAACCTGTTCTTGCCTCCTGCCTCTGGGTTTTAGAATATGCTGTTTCAGCCCCACTCTCTCTCCACAATTTCCTTACCTCTCTCATTTGGCTAACTACAACTCATCATTCAGGTCTCAACTAGAACCTCCTAGACAGGTTTATCACTTTTGTTAATTTCTTCCATAAATACAATGCTTCTATTTCTGAAGTACTCACTACACTTAAAATTGTTTTCAATCAGCATGATTTACTGTTCTATAAACTCTATGAGGGCAAGGATGTTATCTGCCTAGTTTCTACCAGAACCTGAGTTCCTCGGGCAGTGCTGCCTAGCAGACAGTAGCTGCTGGATAAACATTGTCAAACCAATTATTTCCCAATAAGTGCATGAGGGTATGGCACATGGCAAAAACAACTGTAAGAAGCATATTAAAAGCAATTTAAGAGCTTAAAAGCCAGGATGCCTTTACAAAAATGTTTTTGAACTTTAAACATAACTCTGAAAGAGTCCTAACTCTAAATATCCCTTTAACAGAAACGTTACTTTTTAAAAACTATTTTCAGTGATTCTTCCAGATGTGGCCTACTCTCTTTGCTCTCTGCCTTTGCTTATGTTACTTTCTCTGTTTAGAACACTGCCCACCTGGCCTCAACTCCCCCAGTCCCCTGGCTGGCTTGTACTTCTTGAAGACTTTATAGAATTAAAAGGCTTTCCATAGGCAGAGTAGATGGAGAAGGGCATAGCAGATCGAAGAAATAGCAAGAGAGAAGGCAAAGAACAAAGTGAATGCACAGTAAATATCAGAAATGGTAAATTTTCCTCTGTGGCTGGAGGAAAATGCATGGCAGAGCCTAGCAATACCTTTACTAGGCTAGTGCTACTTATTAAGCTAAGTGATCAAGTGACAGATTTTAAATACAGTAACATGTGGCTTTTGCTAGAGACTACTGTAGCATAGTATTGACAGTACAGTAGAAATATTTCCTTTTTACCCAGTCCTTGGGTGTACAGTGAATAGTATTATTTCCTTTCAGAATTAACCGGTTACCTGACTCAAAAATGCAACAGCAGCAAGACCATATCATAAATTAAAGTTAGATGATTTCTGGAGTTTGGATGGTATCAGAAAACCTGGGAAGGAAATTATCTAGCTTGTTTGATCTATTTTGCAATGAGCAGGACCTCAAATTACAGGGATATTGAGTGCTAAAAGAACAGATTGCATGCCAATCACAATGGGAAGAAAGAAAACAAAAAAAGAACACACTGTGATCACTAATTCTTGGAAAAAAAATACACTAGTCTGAATTAGGCAAGCCTAAATTACTTACCATTTCCTAGCAACCCATGTGCTCAGGATTCAACAAAGTGCCACCTTTGGATTGGGCTCACGCCCTACTCCTCATAGGGACTGCTCCCACAGGAAGCCATCTGACCTGTGGCCAGGCTCCTGGACTTGCAGGGGGCAGCTGGTAGGGGTGCTCATCCTGTTTCATAAGACTGGTACACAGCAGCTCCACTAATTGAGAGAGCAATTACTTCACTTTAACCTTTCAGCCTCTAGTGTCCCCTGGAGAGTCAGAGGATATTGCTCCCTATACCCCAACTCTCCCACTCCCTGCATATTCTCCTAGCAGCCATGCTGCCACAACAGAAATGAGACTAGATCCTCTGCACCCCTAAGCCAAACCCCACAGGGCAGCCTCAGCTGAGTGATGAGTGGATTGCAGCTGTCCTAACCCAATGTCCTCAATAACTTCAAGGAAGCAGCACTGCTTCACTACCAATTGGTTATTTGCACTCAGGCAAATGTCATGCCAATGCTTCTTTCCATTAGTACAAACAATTTAGATTTACTTGCTTCAGTGACAATCTGAGTTTTCTTTTTAATTTTTCTCATATACTGACACAAGATTTTAATTACTTAATACTAATAGAAAAAACAAGATTACAGGAATAAAAAATATATAGTAGTGGCATAAACTATAGTGAAACAAGATTTTAAAGACAGAGAGGTCTGTCTCACTAGTGTGAGCCACTGAAAATCCAGACATTGGCTGGGCATAGTGAGTGGTTCACACCTACAGTCTCAGCACTTTGGGAGGCCAAGGTGGGAGGATCACTTGAGCCCAGGAGCTGGAGACCAGTCTGAGCAACAAAGTGAGGCCCCGTCTATACAAAAATCAGAATAATTAGCCAGGTGTGTGGTACATGCCTGTAGTCCTAGCTACTCCAGAGGCTGAGGCAGGAGGGTGGCTTGAGCCCAGGATTTCAAGGTTGTAATGAGCTATGTTGTGTCACTGCACTCCAGCCTGGGTGACAGAGCGAGAATCTGTCTCTAAAAAAAAGAAAAAAGAAAACCACCTAGGGTTACCTCTGGAGCTAATGATGACCTGAATAGTAGCACCAGCAAGCTAGTTTCAGGAAAATAGTTTAATCCCTAGGGTTCCCAGGAATTATCTCATTTTCCACTTTCCAATCGCATTCTAATCAGAGCAAGCAAGTCTAGACCAAATAGGGTGGTTAGTATAGATTTGGGGTACCATAAATGAACATAAGAAACATCACTTTTCTTTCTTTTCAAATCTAACAAAACATGTCTCTAAGCCCCACTTCCCCCATGTAGCGAGGCAATGCTAGTTTTTGTTAAACCTTTTAAGCTGATCTCCTGTCCAGAAGCTTCTGGGAGTCTCAAAAAAACTACAAAGTTCAGAAAACCTAGGGAAGACCTTAGAGCTTCAGCCGGTCATGGTCATGCCTAAGGTGTTCAGACAGTGGTTATTCCCCAAGCTGATGTGGTCATTCAAAGGCAGGAGGCTCCTTTTCCAAGTTTTGTTGATGCCCAAGTCAGGGCAATTTGTGTTCAATTTCCCCAGCAGCTACATGCCATCCAAGAGACCTCTTAACATTGCTCTGGACCCCACATCGGAGTGAGATGCACAGCTCTACCACTCTTGGACTCTGCAACCATTATCACCCTAGATCTGACCAAATTTGCCTCGTCAATACCCGTGGCCTCAGAAAGTCCCTCCCCAGCTTATCCTCTCTCAGTGGACTTTGTTTCCCAAACAACAGCCTGGATAGGAGGTAGCATTCTGGAAGCATGGCAACTTGTGTTTCTTCCAAGAAATATAAACGCCACTCTTGTGAGAGTTCTAAATCTTAAAACAAAAACAAAAACAAATTATGCTATAATAATGACCCTACCAAAAGAACACTGTCCTGAGATATTCTTTCTGGTTACTTTTTACATAGCTTATATGTTGTTTGAATGCTGCTCATGAAGCTCAGTGAAGATATTTCACTTATTTCCATTGAAATTTAAGAGAACACAGATCTGGGTACAGATGAGCTGCAGGAGAAAGATGATTATAGAGTAACATGACTGCCTCAACAAATAGGACAGAGTCATATACGCAGATGAATGAGGAAGACTTCAAAATAATTACCCTTACTTTAGTAATTCTACTATCAATTAAAATATTTTTGGAACTTCTCTCTTAGAGTTCCCTTCAAGGCCTAAAACACATTCCTCTCTTTCTCTCTCCCTTTCTTTCTCTTATCTCCCTGAGATATTTATTATAGCTTATGTCTTATTTTGTTTTGCCTCTGTTTCCTCTGAGTTCCTCTGCTCAAAATGTTTTGATACTAATGTCACTCTGTCTTTCACAATAGTGTCTTTCATCAAGTATGTTCCACGGATTGCGTAAGAGTAATACAAGGCTCTAAGGAGCTGAGCAGAAACTCTCTAAGCCTGGGTATGTCTTGCCACAGGCAATTGAGCAAGACTGGCCATTTCACTGTGGGACCCAAATATTAATAGCTATAGGTCTTTTCTCCTGGTTCAGACATTTACTCCAGAGAGGATCCTACTGGCTCCTGCCTGGGAGGTGGTTTTGGCAGCCAGACATCAAGGAGCACAGTTCAGACAGGTTGAGAGCTGGGTGACTGGCTAACTGCTCAGAATGCAGATTTGTGTTTGCCTCTATCTTCATTATGACATTGTCCCCTGTCTTTAGTCATGTATTGAGTCCCAACTCCAGAGTCTCTGGTTCATCCTTTACAAAGAGCAATCTCCTCATCCTTCTTCTTCTAGGGTTGGGAAAAGGCAGCAACCTGGTTTCCTGGCCTGGGGGAGAAAATCTTGGGCTTAACTGTTCCATATACAGATTTCCAACTTGTCTTCCTGTTTATAGCACTGCTGTGCAATCCTGCCTTCAGAATTACCTAGTGTTTTTCTAGGTTCTAGGGCACGAACTAGTTTGCTTTGTATTGATTTCCTTTTTTGCAGGCAATCAGGTGTCAGCTTTCTCCATTATCCTAATTTAGTTACTACTCAACCACTCTGTATTATAACCTTTTATTGACATTTCTTATCTATTATCATATCTTCTGCATTTCCTTTGCCATTGTTGGTTTATACCTTTCAAAACTCCTTTTGTTGATACTTTAATGGAACTTGGAAAGGTAACAGAGATAAACCTGTGTTCCCAACGCACCACTTTCAACAGAGGGCCTAGTGGCTTATGCTTGTAATCCCAGCACTTTGGGAGGCCAAGGCAGGAGGATTGCTTGAGCCCAGAAGTTCAACATCAGTCTTGGCAACATAGTGAGACCCTGTCCCTACAAAAAATGAAAAATTAGCTGTGTGTAGTGGTACATGCCTGTAGTCCTAGCTACCCAAGAGGCTGAGGTGGGAGGATCACCTGGGCCTGGGAATTCAAGGCTGCAGTAAGACACAATTGCACTGCTTCACTCCAGTCTGGGCAATAGAGTGAGACCCTGCGATATAGTTTGGTTATTTGTACCCACTCAAATTGCATGTTTTTTAAAAAATATATTTTATTGAACTTTAGGTTCTGGGGTACATGTGCATAGGTACATACATGGCAATATAGTTTCCTGCCTCTGTCCCCGTCACCTGTACCTGGCATTTCACCCCATGTTATCCCTCCCCAACTCACTACACCCCCGGTGTCCCTCCCCTAGTCCCCCCCCAACAGACCCCAGTGTGTGATGCTACTGTCTCTGTGTCCATATGTTCTCATTGTTCAACACTCGCCTATGAGTGAGAACATGCGGTGTTTGATTTTCTGTTCTTGCGTCAGTTTGCTGAGAATGATGGTTTCCAGATTCATCCATGTACAAAGAACATGAACTCATCATTTTTTTATGGCTGCATAGTATTCCATGGTTTATATGCGCCACATTTTCCCCGTCCAGTCTATCACTGATGGGCATTTGGGTTGGTTCCAGGTCTTTGCTATTGTAAACAGTGCCGCAGTGAATATATGTGTACATGTGTCTTTATAATAGAATGATTTATAATCCTTTGGATATATACACAGTAATGAGATTGCTGGGTCAAATGGAATTTCTATTTCTAGGTCCTTGAGGAATCGCCACACTGTCTTCCACAATGGTTGAACTAATTTACACTCCCACCAACTGTGTAAAAGTGTTCCTATTTCTCCACATCCTCTCCAGCATCTGTTGTCTCCAGATTTTTTAATGATCGCCATTCTAACTGGTGTGAGATGGTATCTCAATGTAGTTTTGATTTGCATTTCTCTAATGACCAGTGATGATGAG
>CAUYLG010041083.1:0-19922 GCA_963573385.1 Cacajao melanocephalus | reverse complement strand
ATGTGCCTTGGGGTTGCTCTTCTTGAGGAATATCTTTGTGGTGTTCTCTGTATTTCCTGGACTTGAATATTGGCCTGCCTTGCTAGGTTGGGGAAGTTTTCCTGGATAATATCCTGAAGAGTATTTTCCAGCTTGGATTCCTCTCTTCATCACATTCAGGTACACCTATGAAACGTAGATTAGGTCTTTTCACATAGTCCCATATTTCTTGGAGACTTTGTTCATTCCTTTTTACCCTTTTTTCTCTAATCTTGCCTTCTCGTTTTATTTCATTGACTTGATCTTCACCCTCTGGTATCCTTTCTTCTGCGTGGTCAATTCGGCTCTTGAAACTTGTGCATGCTTCACGAAGTTCTTGTGTTGTGTTTTTCAGCTCCATCAATTCATTTATATTCCTCTCTAAGTTGTCCATGCTCGTTAGCCTTTCGTTAAATCTTTCAAGATTTTTAGTTTCTTTGCATTGGGTTAGTACATGTTCTTTTAGGTCACAGAAATTTCTTCTTATCCACCTTCTGAAGCCTGATTCTGTCAGTTCATCGCACTCATTCTCTGTCAGGCCTTGTTCTCTTGCTGATGAGGAGCTGCGATCCCCTGTAGGAGGAGAGGCATTCTGATTTCGGTTGTTCTCAGCCTTTTTGCACTGATTTCTTCCCATTTTTGTGGATTTATCCACCTGTCGTCTTTGTAATTGCTGACTTTCAGATTAGGTCTGAGTGGACGTCCGGCTTGTTGGTTACGAAGTTTTTTCTGTTTCTTAGTTTTCCTTCGGCGGACGCCCTTTCCCCACAGAGCTAGGCCTTCCCGGGTTCATCTGTGCTTACTGTGAAACTCTCAGTTCTCAGCGCTTCCAATTGCTGTTCTCCTTGTGGGGATGGGACCAGCTAGGCCCGACTCAAAGGGCACCCAGTCCCGTATACTCCGCACTGAGAAGCACCGTGCCGGCCAAAAGAGTCACACTGGCGATCCGTGTGGCTCCTCCTCTGGGTAGCTCCCAGTTTGTGGGCAACAGAAATTTGTCTGAAATTGCGGCGTCCACTCCCTCTCTACGCTTTTACTGGGAGCTACAATCCTGAGCTGTTGCTAATCCACCATCTTGGATCTCTCTCCCGAGATATTCTTAACTGTGTTTTTTAGATCTGGATTTCTGAAACTTGAGTCAAGTAATGGACATATGCTCAGGGGTCACCTAGTTCTTAATGTGAATTAAAAAAAGATTTAATGTTTCATTTAGATGATAAATACAAAAGAAATAATGAATGTCTTCTTGGTGGCCTGATTAGTTTGATTATAACTAAGCATTGCTATTAGATTCTCATCACAAAGTTTGCATTTGTGTTTATGAGGCCATGAAACATATACCTAAAATGAGTGCTTAACTGCTAAGTCTGTTTTCCTTAGGCTGGTTCACAGAGTTGTCTGTGGATTTACTTTTGTTATCAAGGCTAAGCAAGTTTGAGAAATAGTATCCTTCATAATGGTCTGTGATTATTGTGATGTTGTAAGCAGGTGATTCCACACTTGTTTTTTTGAGATAGAGGTTCACTCTTGTTGTCCAGGCCAGAGTGCAGTGGCACCATCTGAGGTCACTGCAACCTGATTGAACCTCCAGGATTCAAGCAGTTCTCCTGCCACAGCCTCTCAAGTAGCTGGGACTACAGGCACTTGGAACCAGCTAATTTTTGTATTTGTAGTAGAGACTGGGGTTCACTATGTTGCCCAGGCTGGCGTGAGCCACCACACCTAGCCGATTCCACGCTTTAGAGAGTTTTGCCATCTTATCTTGCTTCATTTAAAAACATATTCTGGGCTGGGCGCAGGGGCTCACACCTGTAATCCCAGCACTTTGGAAGGCCAAGGCGGGCAAATCACAAGGTCAAGAGATCGAGACCATCCTGGCCAATATGGTGAAACCCCGTTTCTACTAAAAAATACAAAAATTAGCTGGGCATGGTCGTGTGCCTGTAGTCCCAGCTACTCGGGAGGCTGAGGCAAGAGAATTGCTTGAACCCGGGAGGCAGAGGTTGCAATGAGCTGAGATCGCGCCACTGCACTCCAGCCTAGCACCTGGCAACAGAATGAAACTCTGTCTCAAAAAAAAAAAATACACACACACACACACATATATATGTATATGTCTGGCCAGGTGTGGCGGCTCATGCCTGTAATCCCAGCACTTTGAGGCTGAGGCAGGTGGATCACTTGAGGTCAGGGGTTCAAGATCAGCCTGGCCAACATGGTGAAAACACTGTCTCTAAAAAAAAAAAAATTAATTAAAAATATATTCTACCACTTTTTATGAATGTTCTAAAAAATTCAACTAATATTTTTAAAGAACATTTCTACTAAAAATACAAAAAATTAGCTGGCTGTGGTGATTCATACCAGCAATCCCAGCTACTTGGGTGGCTGAGGTAGGAGAATCACTTAAGCCTGGTAGGCAGAGACTGCAGTGAGCCCAGATCACACCACCACACTCCAGCTTGGTCGACAGAGTGAGACTCTGTCTCAAGAAGAAAAGAAAAAAAGAGAGAGAGAGATTACCTTTGGTAAGCTTTTGAGAATTTAGTCACATATTAGAATGATTTGGATCTTCTTGTAATTTTAGATAATCTACTCTAAAAATTGATGTTCTCACAATTCCCAAAAAATTAGTTGGGAATATGTTACAAAGTTTTTCTGTTTGCTGGCTACTGTTAGTTATTAAATTTTGGGTTCCTGTCCTAAAGTAGATCCTGTGTGTGGAAGATGCTTGGAGGAGCCAAGCAGGAAGCATGAATATGTGAATGGGACCTTGAGTTAGACCATAGCAAATAGTCGGGATCGTGACTTAACGGGAGATGTGTGCCTCACCTGAAATCATTCAAATTCATTTTCACCTTCACTGGGCAGGCCAGACCTACACTGATTTACAGGCTCAAGGCTCTTGTAGGAGTTAACAATCTAGTTGGGGGAAGCAAAACGTACAGATAAAATGGTTTTCTTACAGTCTACCCATTTATCCATTCATCCATCCATCCTCTCATTTATACATGCATCAATTTACTCATCACTGAAGTACCTATTATGTGCCAAGCTTTAGACATAAGATGGATTCCCTACCTTTAGTAATTCACAGTTTTACAGCAAGAAAGCCAGCCAAAAACTAGTACAGGAATTACAGTTTTTAACAATATGTATCACTGACCAGAATTATATTTGTATTTTTTTACCTGTTTATTTTCTGTTCTTATGAAAGTAAAAGCCATTTTTGCTTTATTGTTCTCTTTTCTGTCCCAATGCCTCGAGCGGTATCTAATACATAGTATGTGCTAAATGAGTAATTATTAAATGATTTGAATGAATCAAGGTTTTGCTTGGTCAGCTAAGGCATTAGGGAGGGGAGGCATATAAACTAGGTCTTAGATGATGGTTAGGCCTTGAGGAGGTAGAGAAAGGAAGAAGTGACTGACACTTTCAGGGCTGTGTGAACAACGTGGTCACAAAGGGGGGGCCTGGAGCAGGGGGTGGGGAATGGAGTGATGGGGGTAGGAGGATCAGTAAGGAAGCCAGCCTGGATTGAGTAGCCATTTCATGCTGGAGACAAGCCAGGAGCTAATGTGTTAGAATGAGATGTAGGTGGAAGCATGAGAGGGGAGTGGCACACATTGCATTCACAGAAGCAATTTGGTTGCTAGCATGAGTTCTGGAATCACATATGTTGGATTCAGATCCTAGTTTGCCACCTATAAACTGGGTAACTTTGTTTAAGCTGCTTAATTCCTGTGTGCCTGAGTTTCCCATTTCCAGTTAAAAATATATATAATTCAGCCATTAAGATTCTATTCATTGATGTTTTTAGTAGCATGGGGAAATGCTTATGCTATTTTTCCTAAAACTAAAATAAGTGAATAAAAAAGAATGGGGTAAAAATTGAACATACAGCGTGATTTAAAGACAAAGTGCCCCTTTATGTGCCAAGGTTATAAAAAAAAAAGACCAGGAATCAAAAATATCAATAGTGATGTGATTACAGGCAATCTTTATTTTAATTTAAAAATTACATATTTAGTTTACTAATCAACACGCATGAATATAAGAAATTAAATCTCCCAAGTTAGGTAAGAAATAGCGTAAATGATGTCTGCAAAGACAGTCTGTGTTGTCGAAATTAAGGCGACTACGTTACACCTACTTACTTAGATTTCTGCCATTTAACCTGCTCCATGAACCTTCCATTTGACCTTTCTCACGTATCACACTAGATTCTTGGGTATCGTTTTATGCTGTTCTATTTTTTAAATGTGAACTTGACTTTAGAGGAGGAAAAATTAAGGAACCATTTAATTGTATTACTTGAGCTTGTTAATTGCACTATGTGAGTAAATATCTTTTGAACATCTACTATTTGACCATCATCTTGTTGAATTCTTAGGAAGGTAGATAAATAAGCATATTTGGTTCTTTACCCTCCAAAAGTTTATAAAAGAACTGAGAAAACAAAGCTATTAGAAGAAAATGATGAACGGACAGTTAAAGTCAAAGTAGTTTAATCCTAATTATGAACTCGTTTTCTGTCTCCTAATCCAGTCGTCTTTCACTTGTTTCCAAATTGCCTTTCTGATCATGTCATTTGGTCCTCCAGATGGTTACTTGAAAATAAAAATAAGCAGAGAAATGACCACTGCTTTCAACTTAGCAGCACTGGTTTAAGTGATCAAATGATTATCGTTGGCACTGTGTGAAGAAGTTCCACCAAAGGAAGCATGAAAGCCCAAGTCTTGACTTGGATTTTGAGCAGTGCCACAGAGTTCTTTTTCAGTTTCTGAACTGGAATCAAACTCTTCATTGTCTCTGGAAAGATACCAAAGAGGGCAGTTGAACCTCACTATTACTCAAGTACAGAAATAACTCAGAATTTCTCTGTGCCTGTTTTGAGTATTTTGGCCTTCTTAATCACAGAAAAGTTACACAGATGTATTTAGAGAAAGAGCAAGATCTAGCAAAACAAAATTTGTTTTAAAGTGTGATTTTCACAGTTGACTAGAGATTTCATGCTCTATGAATTTTGATTAGTTTTTTATGCCTTTATTGCTTTCTATCATTTGGGGATCTAATATGGTACTTTCATCCTTTTAATAGGTCTTAATTATTTCATTTTTTACCCCAAGAATATGTGGCATCACATGTATAACATAGGTTTACAGTTTCAAATACAAAGTATTTCCCTTAAAGTAAACTTCTATAAACATATCTGAAAATATTTTTATAAATAATCATTTTATGGGACCTTTGTCAGTAGGGTTGTACCAGCTTTAAGTATAAAGATTTTATAAAATAATTACCTATGTTTATTTTTTAGTATGGTTAAGCAGAAAGTTATATGTACTTATGTATATATGCATCTATTTTTTATTGACATGTAGTAATTAGACATATTTATGGGGTATATATGATATTTTGTTACATGCATACAGTGTGTAATGATGAAATCAGCATAGTTGGGATATCACCCCATACATTGTCATTTCCTTGTGTAAAGAACATTGCAAATCTATGAATTTTGAAATTCACAGTGAACTGTTGATAAGTATAATCACCCTGCTGTGCTTTTGAACCCTGGAATGCATTCCTTCTCAACTGTATTTTTGTACCTATGAACCAACCTCTCTTCCACCTGCCTACCCTTCTCAGTCTCTGGTATCCACTGTTCTACTCTCTACTTCGTAAGATCCTTGTTAATTCCCATGTATGAGTGAGAACTACACATATCTATCTTACATCAGTTTTCTGAGTCTCCACTTCTCTTATTTTACCCATCCCTTTCTTATTTCCTAAATTACTTTTAAGTTTAAGCACCATCAGAGCACCTCCTACCTACCCAAATCAGTCCCATTTCTTTCAGTGAGTTGGGCTGCTTATCCCTCTATCTTACATCTTGGAGCTTACTTACTCGTAATTTACTCCATTTTCAACAGCTGCAGCTGTGGGCCTGTGCCCAGCACTTGGGGTGGGGGACAGATAGTAGGAATTAAGCTGCTTTGGAGTATGGAGTCAGGGGTTCCACTCAACAGTGGCAGCACATGTTGCAGGTAGTCCCAATGGAAGTCAGCTTGCCTGCCTCAGTATTGCCGGAAACTTAGTTACTGACCTGTCGTGACCTTGCTTCCCTAACACAACTGGAAATCACTCCAGCTTCCAGGCATTACCCACCCTTGCAATTTCGCCAATTTCCTAAAGGTTAATGCCATTCTGGATAGAATTTTTTTCCCCCGGTCTTAAGCATAGAATAATAGATTAAGTATAGAAACACATCATTCCTTTTCAAGGTTAATATCTCTTATTGGTGATTTCAGTTCTAAAGGAAACCTTTTTAAGGAATTTTTTTTAAAACTGTAACTCCCATCTAAAGAAAAAAGCAAACTTAGATAGTTTTCCAATAAGCTCCTTAACATTCTTCATTTTTCTAGGACAGTGAAGAAAGTTATAAAACTTACCAAAGAGTAAAATGGGTCAAAACCATGGTTGGAGAATTCAGGGGAGCAGTGTAAGTTCAATAAAGGAAGCTTATAAAGACTTGGCTTAAGATCTATAAACAGTAAACTGCAAAAAGGAGGTAGAAAGGAAAGGGGGAGATATTTTATGTTGTATTATTTTATTTTTTTTGAGACACGTCTCAGTCTGTGATACAGGCTGGAGTACAGTAATGCCATTAGGGCTCACTGCAGCCTTGACCTCCCTGGCTCAAGTGATTCTCCCACCTCACCCTTCCGAGTAGCTGGGACCACAGGCATGCACACCTACGCCTGGCTAATTTTTGTATTTTTTGTACAAATCGAGTGTTGCTTTGTTGCCCAGGCAGGTCTTGAACTCCTGGGCTTAAGCAGTCTTCCCACCTTGGCCTCCCAAGTGCTGGTATTATAGGCATGAGCTGCCTGGCCAGTGAATGTTACATTTATTAAACACTTTTAAAAGGAGGGTCCAAACCCCACACTGAAATGTTTTCTTGAGGCAGAGTATTATAGGTGATTGAAATGTTTTTAGTACAATTTCATGGAAGTAAAGTGAAGATATTTGAAAGTATGTGGAGAAGAGATTCTGACACTTGCCAGTGTCTTTATGCTGGTTAGACTTTGTAATCATTATGGTGCAAAAAATATTATTTTTGAATACTTTTGGCATTGTGTATATAAATTAATATGTAGTTAGCTATGACTGTGCCTTCATGTTAGAGATTAACCCCATCAAGAAGTTAATAGTCTCACAGTTTAATATGACTTTCATATTCAAGAAAACTTGTAAGTTTGTTTGCAAAATGTAATACTTACTGTTCCTAAATTTTTCTTACTGTTTTGGGTTAAAAATGGTGTATTAAACAGCCGGGTGTAGTGGTCTGCACCTGTGGTTCCAGCTACTCAGGTGGGAGGGTTGACACTTGAGCCTGGGGTGTGAAGGTTGCAGTGAGCTGAGATTGCACCAGTGCACTACAGTCTAGGTGATAGAGCAAGACCCTGTCTTACCCAGAGCAAAGTATTTTTTTTTTTTTTTTTAGAGATGGGGTGGTCTGGCTGGTCTCAAACTCCTGACCTGAGGTGATCCTCCTGCCTTGGCCTCCCAAAGTGCTGGGATTACAGGCATGAGCCACCATACCTGGTCTGAAAAAGAAGTCATTAAAAAAAATTAAATAAAAATAAAATAAATAAATAAAGATGTATTAAGATGACTGTATATTCTTTGTGAGATTACTGATTTAAAAAATATTATAAAGCTGACTTTTAATATAGCAGCCTTAGTATTGAACAGAATGCTCAATATTAAATGTCTATTGGAGTTCAGTAATACAAGGAAATTTTAGGGAAATGTGAAACATTTAAAAATAGATCTTTACATAGAACCTAAAGTTTAAATTTATAAAGTGTATTTATTTATTGATATTGCTGTGTTTACCAGTATATATGAGCTCAGGTTTTATTGATAAAAGGGGCATGTGGAATTTTTAGGAATGCCAAGGTAATTTTCAAATAAGTATGTTTAGATTCATCAAAATAGTATTTGAATTTGGGAAGTTTCAAGAATATTATAATAAGTTATCATTGTTCCTGAGCCTCCCACCTCCACACACATCTTAAGGGCCAAGAATTTCTGTTAAGTTGTACAGTTTATCTTATGGGAGAGTTGTTTTTTAGATCAAGGTCAAATGCTTGTTTAGCTCTGTTTTTCAAGGACCATATACAGAAATAAAGAAGTATGATTTTTTTTAAGGTTTAAAAAATTGTCCCTGAGTATATATAATTTTAACTTTACACTTCTAAAAAGCTAATTATCTGATCTTAAAGTCTTACTGGTGTTTTGCTAAATCTCTTAACACCCTCGTTGGGAGTTCAAGGATTGTCTACATTTGGCCTGTGGCAGTTCTAATAGCAGCAGTCAATTAATCAACCAATATAAAAGTGTTTATCTGACACTGACCTTGTGCTAGGCACTTCGCTAGATATTATGGGATAAACAAAGCCCTTTGAGCTAGTTAATAAATTTTAAGTGATCATGACCCTAAGGCCTATCTTTTGTTTGAAAACTGAATACTGGCTGTTTGTTCACCAGAATGGATACTGAAACATCAACCCAAGGGAGGCTTCCTTTTTATTTTTCCAACCAAGTGCCATGCCAGAGTAATCACTAATCCACTAACTAAATCCTAATCAATTTTGGTGATCTAAGATTACTGTCTTAGGAGACAGCCTTTTAGAGTAAGTTCAGTGGCAATGGAAACCTTGAAGAATTCAGAAAACAGACTTGAAAACTTTCAAATAGTCTTTCTTCCAACATTTATTTAGTGCAGCACAGCATGCTAGGTGCCAGAGTTGTAAAGATGAACAAGACATGGGTCTTCTATGGGATCATAGAGGGTAATGGGGAAACCAGATCTATAGTCACAGATGGGATTCATCTGCTCTGTAAGTGGCATATGCAGAATCTTTGGGAGTATATAGGATGCAACCTAATTCTGCCCGAGGGAAATGGGCAAACTGTGATTTCCCTCAGTCCCTGTAAGTGGTGGAGGGGCATGGAAAACAACAAAAAATAGGCTTTAGTTTTAGACAGAAGCTGTAGAGGACAATAATGTGGATTAAAAGCCTAAAACACCGTCAGAGGAACCCAGAAATAACATTGTGTGCACATATGATTTAAGATTTGCCAAAGAAATAGAATTGCAGTTCAGTAGTTGAGAGGGAGGTTTTGCTGGGCTCTGATATTTTTAGAGGCAAATGCTTTTCATTGTGCCTATATCAGGTCATCAATGAGGGGTGATTAAAATGGACACATTTTTCTCTCAGTGTCAGATGGCAGTTATTTAGTAGACAAGGATTAGAACTCAAGTTATATCACAGACCAGGTATTTGCTATTTTTCTTTTTAGTATTCTTTTAGACATCTGATAAATTTTTTTATACATAAGTTCGTCTTTCTTGGGCTGTTTCACTTTCTTCCCCCTTTCTAGTAGCTGATATTTTTTCATATTCACAATTGCAGGCCTCCATTTAGCTTGTCCATACTGCTGCACATTATTCTCTTCCAGGGACCGGCTTCCTTGGTGACTTCTTCCCTGAAGCCCATACTCCTGTCAGTCTCACTTAGTCAAGTTCTCATCTCTTTTTGTCTCATCACCACTGGGGTGCTTCATAGACCTAGCCCCTAGCCTAACTATAGACAAGGTTGGTGATGGCAGCAGAGATGACGATGATGGTGGTGGTGGGAATAAAGGCAGTGCTATAATTATATTATT
This sequence comes from Cacajao melanocephalus, assembly GCA_963573385.1. Taxonomy (NCBI): domain Eukaryota; kingdom Metazoa; phylum Chordata; class Mammalia; order Primates; family Pitheciidae; genus Cacajao; species Cacajao melanocephalus. The sequence continues at coordinate 10,163 of CAUYLG010041083.1, read as the reverse complement.
TCCAGAGAGGCTGTCTTTCTGACTACGAGCCCTAGAGTCAGGCTGCTTAGCTTCAATGCCAGCTGTTTCATTTCTTATTTCTGTGACCCTAGGCAAATTGCCTTACCTCTCCTGGATTAGGTCTTTCCTCATCAGTGAAACAGGAATGAAAATAATAGTATTTACCACATCATAGGATTGTGGGGAGATTTAAATGAATTAAGACGTCATATAACTTAAAAAACATTATTTTCTTACTTTTAAATATTTACTACTACCTCTTCCCTGAGGAAAAAAACATTATATGGTAATCTTAAATTGATAATTGGCATGTGCTAAGGATACTGTCGTTTTTCATCCCTTGAAGATGCTATTACTACCTTTTACAGGTGAGGAAATAGAGGCTTAGAAAAGTTAAATAACTTGCTCACAGTTACGTCATCTGGATTCAAACTCACATCTGTGTGACTCCAGAATGTCTGCTCTTTAAAACATGATGCCCCACGGGAATCACAGAACAGAACAGGAATGCTGCTACCATTCAGTGTGACAGAGTCTGTGTTTATCCTAACAGAGCTGCTTCAGTGGGGCAAGCATGTTTACTAGGGAACTAGGCTGGACCATCCATCTGGAGGCTTGAGTTCCAGTTTTGGCTTTCATCTGCTGCCTTTGTGATCTTGAGCAAGTCACTTAAATACATATAGGGTTCAGATTCATATCAGTAACCTGGGAATAATAGAGTTTCATAGAGAATCAAGTGAGAATATAATAATAGTAACCTTATAATAATTTATGGAAGAGAATAAGGGGCCTAGCTTTCCATATAGGCATGTTAAAAAACAGAATACCTCCCTCTGATGTTATTTGAATTTTATTTGCTACTTCTTGAAAGTGAAAGTTTTATTTCATGCTTCTGGGATTGAACCTGAGGTTTCAGATAGGGTGAACCAAGAACTTGGAAACTGAAGCTTTGGACTATCAAACACATTAATAAGCAAACTGAATTTAGTGCACAAATAACTAATAAAAGTATAGTAACATGGACTTGTGTGAGTGGTTTGGAGGGGGATGGATTTGACACTAAAATGAATGAGGATCGGCTGGATGCGGTGGCTCACGCCTGTAATCCCAGCATTTTGGGAAGCCGAGGCAGACAGATAACGAGGTCAAGAGATCCAGACCATCCTGGCCAACATGGTGAAACCCTGTCTCTACTAAAAATACAAAAATTAGCTGGGCGTGGTGGCATGCGCCTGTAGTCCCTGCTGTTCAGGAGGCTAAGGCAGGAGAAACGCTTGAACCTGAGAGGCGGAGGTTGCAGAGAGCTGAGATTGCACCACTGTACTCCAGCCTGGCGGCAGAGCGAGACTCCATCTCAAAAAAAAAAAGAGTGAGGATCACAGATCAAAAATATATTAGGCCTCTCCTTTCTGTGACTCTTGTGTTATGTCAGAACAGACTGAGGTTTTGTATGGAACACGTATAGTATCTTACTCAGCAATTACTGTCAGTGATCCAGAATGCATATGACCTCTAAAAATAATGTAAAATTTACTTTTGAACAACACAGGGGTTAACATGCTGACCCTTTCACAGTCAAAAATCTGTGTGTAACTTTTGACTCTGCCAAAACTTAAGTACCCTACTGTTGACTGGAAGCCTTACTAGCAACATAAATAGTTGGTTAACATATAATTAGACTAGTATCTACATATGTTTTATGCCTCATGACATACCTAATTTGTCTTAATTTTTTTGATATTTCTAGGCTTTGCAGTTTGTCTTTGAGTTTTCAAATAGTCATAAATCTCCAAATAGTCTTCCAGTATATATTTTTTAAAAGAATCTGTGCACAAGTGGGATCACGTAGTTTAGACCTAGGTTGTTTAAGGGTCAACTGTATTTTATAGACACACTCATCTCTTACTTAAGCTATTTTTATTAGAATTAAACAGATCTAATTAACTTTCTGGCTGATTTCCATGCCTACTGCAGTTAGAATGCAGGGGTTGGGGCACGAAGACTTCATGCAGTCATTCGGTGTTGAGAAGTAATAGGAAGGGCCTGACCAAAATGGGTAAAAAAAAGTTCAGAACATAGTAAGTTTTCTTGGTATGGAATCTTTAAATAAAAAGTGTATTCGCAACTGTGCCCTCATGTCAGTTTTGTGAGATAATTTAAGAAAGTAATGGTACTAACAATTTTTTATGGGGAAGAAAGTTGGGACCCAGAGAGCTTCAGTGCCTCTCTCAGGGACTGGCAGCTTATGTGAGATAGGCTAAGCCAGGAATTGAACCCAGCTCATGAGATTCCACACCTTGCGGTTTCCGGGTAGAGATGTAGAGAACGAGGCCAGAGGAGCCTCTTGGGTCTTGGGGGCATTATGTTTGAGTGCTCAGTGGGATTAATGTTACTGGTAATTGCCTGGGAAACACTAATAAAGGTTAAATCATGTTGATGTGGTCCATTTAAGAAGATGGGAAAGAGTTCCCCATTTTGGCAACATTTTCATCTCGAATAATTTAAAATTAGAAAACAAAACTGTTTGGTATTTAATGAATATAACCACAAATATCTGGAACACTTTGTTGATCAAAGTGGCTCATTTCCTGAGGGTCTAAATTGCTGTTTTCTTTGGTTTATTTGTTAGTTTTTTCACTCTGTAGTGACACTTGAAAAGTGTTTTGTGTTTTGGAATAGAGGAAGAGTAAACCAGCATAGTGCCTTTTAAACTTTTTTCCTCCAGTAAAATAATTTTGAAAACTATGGATTTCTTTATTGACATTTGAAATTTTTCATCATAAGTCTAAATCATTTGCTAATGGTATATTTGCCATTTTATTGTAAATATTGGCATCTCTTAATAAAATTGCTATATTGTTAAATATATTTGTCTTAAACAAAACCTATAACTTTATGATACTTTCCGTTATCCATTTATGAGCTACTCTGTCTGAAATTTTTGTGTTAATTTGTCCTCTTAAAACTTCTACCACATTTTATCTTTATGCAGTGTTATGTTTAAAATCTATTATTGATTACCCTATCATATTTCCAGATAAAAAAGTTACTCTTCTGTGACCATATGGCTCCCGTGATTTTTTAAAAAGGTATTATTAGAGTGATGATTAGAATACAGTAGGTCAAAATACACATGTAAATTGCAACTCTTTGAAAAACATTAGAGATAAAAATACAGTTTTACTAGAAATTTATCTCTCTGTGCATCATTGGTGTTTTTCTTCTACTTAGTTCATAATTAGTATATGCATATTATTGGGGAAAGAGTTCAGCATATTTTTCATTTTTTAATATATACACGGAAATTTTGTTTACATATGTAAGTTGAAGAGAACGAGAGTATTTATATAGCAGTGTTACTCATTTCTTTGAACAGTGATTTATCATTTAAAATTATTTTTAATGATTTATCAGCTGACAACTCATTTAGGTCCTTGTCCAGTTTTATTCTAAACAAAGAATTGGCAAAGCCACCTGAGTTGCAAAAGAAGGGTGATTAACTAAGGTCATTCACTTTTTCACCAACAATATTTCTAACTGTCCCCTTGTATCCTGCCCAGAGGTGTTTTTTTGTTTTTCGTTTGGTTTTTCCCTTTTTTTTTTTTTTTTGATCCCCTACCCCAAGCAATGCCCTACAGTGACAGACTGATGATGGGTGAGCTTGATTTTGTAAAATGAGAGAATGAGAGGTTTGGGAAAGGGAAGGTAAGATAGAGTAATCTCCTCCCCTGGAGCATTCTCAGACAGGTCAGTTTAAGAAGAGCATACTTGGAAAAGTTGATATGGAAATTGATTTACTACCTGTGTGCCTGCAAACCCTTTGGAAAACCACGTACTCCTAGAAGTTTGCTTATCCAGTTTGGAGACTTTTGTGCTAGTCATTGGTGTATTTTGGCATCTTAATTTTTAAATAAGAATTTCTAGGGTGTGTGCGTGTATGTGTCCCTTAAACTTAGAACACTGCTGACCAGGGTAAATTGTTTGTGTTGTCTAGGGTAATGTCTTAGGTCTTAGGTCTTGATTGCTTCTATGCATCTGTTTATAAATTCTTTTCCTGAGCGTCTTTGCGATCCTAATTCTCTATAAGTTTTCCAGATCAAGATTAACACCTGAACTGCTTGTAACTTATCCCCCTTTATATCTTGTGCTAGTCTTACTCACATTGATTAGTACTTTGGCAAAGCATATCTAAAATAGCTTAATATCCGGAACTACTTGCAATTTTGAGTAAACAACAAACAATTGGCCACAGTAAGATTACTTTCTGCCTCCCGGCTATTTTGGGTGTCAGTTTATAAAATTACAATAGTACAAGAGACCACAGATAGAATTTATATTAACTCTTCAGTTTTACAGAAAATGAAACTAGAGAGGTTAAGCCAATTGGCTGAAGTCACAGAGGTGGCAGGAAAAAGGTAGAACCTATGTCCCTTAATTCCCAGTATTACAACCTTTGCTACATCACACCTTCTGCTGCCTTTTGCTCAATTGCATTCCTCGCCTCAATCCTGTTTAATACTATTTCTCCTGAGGACTGATTAGCTTTTGGTGATTCAGCATTATTTTTAAAATAGAAAGGCATTTACTTTCTCATTGAAGACTTTCTCAAAACAAAAATACTTCTTACCCCCTGGCAGATTATTTTTGCCCCACAATAGGATGCAGCTAGGTAAGCCTGGGCCCTCTGGCCCCAGGGCAGTGGCCCTGGGGGAGGAAGGGGATATTAAAAGGTCAGAGTGGAGGTGGATTGGCAGAGCGGGGGCTGGTGGGAGTGGGAAGCTTACATCATTTCCCTGCAACTGGGCTCTGGTGGGGTTGTAAGGCCTTACTTTCCCCTGTGTAACAGTTTACCAGATTGACAGAGATTCATGAAAGAAAGGAACGGTATGACAGGATGGTTGCCCACCCTGTTTATAAATCTGTGCTCTTAGATGAAACTGTCAATAAGTAACTAGAAGCAGCCAGGACTGTCTGTGCTTCGTTCTCTCCCCCAGCTCAGTTCCTTTCTGCTCCGCCCCATCCCTGCTCTCTGCTGCTCAGATCAGCTTCCTGCTTCTCATGAAAGCTGTTCCCCTATAAAGCTGGTCTGCTTTCACTGAAAGAATTATATTCATAAGTCTGAGGCTGGTTTTGTGGAAGTATTGTTGGTTTGGTTTCTTTGGGAGATGAAGGAGGAGGAAAGAATTTAAAAAAAAAGAAAGGGGCAGGCTGAAAGAGCAAAATCATCCTGAATTTTGTTGTCACATCGTGCCGGTGTTATAACCAGCTCTGTAGACTGCTGCACTGAAAACATTTCTGTGAGAGGTATGTGCTTGAAAAATGGAAAGGTGACTGTTGGCTGTGGAGCAAACTGCCCGTCCAGCAGCTGCTCAGATGGCTGTGAGGTCGTAATTCTGTCTAGTGTTTTGATATGGAAAGGGCAATCCTTACTTGAAACGTAGTACAGTTAACCAGCTTAATGGTAAAAAAGGTTAAATATGTGCTTCGTCCCCACATCAGGACTCCTGAAATGCTTGTTCAGGCTGAAAACGTCTAGTCAAATCCATGGTGTTATTCCAGGCTCTTTTGGTGGCGGTTGTCTGTAAACAAGATGATGATTTTTAATACGTCTCTCATTATTTATGAACCACATGACAAAGATTAATGAGAGAGACTCCAAGTAGCCTAGAAGAAGCTTCAGATTCATTAGGAGCTTTTTGCACTGACAGATGGCAAAAGTAAAAGGAAATGAGTGATAATTTATTGTAATCTAAAGTGAAAGTTTTTAAGTTTAGAGGGTGTGTTAGTTACATCTAAGTGGAGAAATCTGGAGGGGCCACTAAAATTTAGGAGCATAGCCTACAACCATTGATGCCTGACCTATATTAAGGCCAGAAGCCTTTTGAACACACATGCATGTATCTTTTCAAAGGAAATTAAGAAATCTTTATAAATGCTTTTATTCAGTAGTCAGAGAAAGGTATTAAGAACAAGAATATAACCAACACATAAGGAAGCATGGAGAACTGTATATTGGTTACTAAAAAGCCAGATTGTTTTGTCATAGAAATTAGAAAATGTTTAAAGTAGGAAAACACATAACATTTTATTGTGTGCATTAGATGAGCTACTAGTGGTAGAGGCCATTCAAACTACAAAGTCGTTTCTGCTTGATTTGAATTATTTTATCATGGAAGATAATGGAGAACTTTTGAATGTTAGTATGTTTTAAATTTATTTTACAACATTTGGAAATTAAATTGTTTAAGTTAATTTACATATGAAGGTGCTGACACTGTTCTTTTCCACAAAGACAGTAGTGCTTAAATCTTTGAAACCTTTTATTCATTAATAGAATATGCCAGCTATTATAACCAAAGCTATTATAAATTCTTGAGAGTGCACCATTTAAATTTCACTCCTTCTCAAATATTTGTAAAAAGGAGTTTATCTTCATAATCATAGAGGATAATGTTGGGCCTAACAATTCAAAATATTAAAAGTTCTAGAGCAGAAGGAATCTGGGAAGTAAACCTAATACAGGCCTCTGAGGAGGACTCTCCTCTGCACCACAGAGACAGGTGACTGTCCTGACTTTCCATGCGTACCTTGCTTTACTGTGCTTCACTTTATTGCACATCACAGATACTGTACTTTTTACAAATTGAAGATCTGTGGCATCCCTCCATCAAGCAAGTTTATCAGCACCACTTTCCCAGCAGTATGCCCTCACTTTCTGTTTCTGTGTTACATTTTGATCATCCTTGTAACATTTCAAACATTTCATTATTATCATATCTGCTTTGGCAATCTGTGATATCTTTGTTGTTAGTATTGTAATTGTTTTGGGGGCGCCTGGAACTACACCCAGATAAGACTGCAAACTTAATTGGTAAAAGTTGTATGTGTTCTGATTGCTCCACCCACTGGCTGTTCCCATCTTTCTCCCTTTCCTCAGACATAACAATATTGAAATTAGGCCAATTAATTACCCGGTAGTGGCCTTTAAGTGTTCAAGTGAAAGGATCTCACATTTCCCACTTTAAATGAAAAGCTACAAATGATTAAGCTTATTGAGGAAGGCATGTCAAAAGATGAGACAGGCGGAAAGGTAGGGCTTTTACACTAGCAGCTAGCCAAGTTGTGAATGCAAAGGAAAAGTTCTTGAAGAAAATTAAAAGTGCGACTCCAGGGAACACACAATGATAAGAAGGGAAAACAGCCTTACTGTTGATATGGAGAAAGTTTGGTCTGGATAGATCAAATGAACCACAACGCTCCCTTAAGCCAAAGACTAATCCGGAGGAAGGCCCTAACTCTCTTCAATTATCTAAAGACTGAGAGAGATGAGGAAGCTACAGATGAAAAGTTTGAAGCTAACAGAGGTTGGTTCATGAGGTTTGAGGAAAGAAGCTGTCTCTATAACATAAAAATGCAAGGGGAAGCAGCAAGTGCTGATGGAGAACCTACAGCAAGTTATCCAGAAGATCTAGCTAAGACTATTGATGAAGGCGGCTACAATAAACAACATATTTTCAATGTGGACAAAATAGCTTTCAATTGGAGGAAGGTGCTATCTAGGATTTTCATAGCTAGAGAGATGTCAGTGCTTAGCTTCAAAGCTGCAAAGGACAGGTTGACTCTCTTTAGGTGCTAATGCAGCTGGTGACTTTATAAGATAAAGCCATTGCTCATTTACCATTCCAAAGATACCAGGAACCTTAAGGATTCTGCTACATCTATTCTAACTGTGCTCTATCAGTGCAACAACAAAGCCTGGATGGCAGCACATCTGTTTACAGCAGGGTTTACTGAATATTTTAAGCTCACTGTTGAGACCTGCTGCTCAGAAAAAAATGATTCCTTTCAAAATGTTACTGCTCATTGACTATGTACCTGGTCACACGAGAGCTCTGATGGAGGTGTACAAGGAGATTAACGTTTTCATGCCTACTAACACAGCATTTATTCTATAGCCCATGGATCATGGAGTAATTTTGACTTGGAAGTCTTATTATTTAAGAAATACATTTCATAAGGCTACAGCTGCCATAAATAGTGATTATAGTGATTGCTCTGATGGATCTGGATGTAGTCATTGAAAACCTTCTGGAAATATTCACCATTCTAGATGCTATTAAGAATATTGGTGATTTGGCCAGACATGATAGCTCACACCTATAATCCCAGCGCTTGGGGAGGCTGAGGTAGGAGGATCACTTGAGCCGAGGAGTTTGAGATCAGCTTGGGCAACATAGTGAGAACTTGTCTCAAAAAATATATATTGGTGATTCATTCAGAGGAGGTGAAAATGCCAACATTAACAGGAATTTGGAAGAATTTCATTCTACCCCTCATGCATGACATTGAGGGATTCAAGTCATCAGTGGAAAGGGTAACTGTAGAAGTGGTAGAAATAGTGGGAAAACAAATTCAAAGTGGAGCCTGAAGAAACGACTGAATTGCTGTAATTGTACAATGAAAACTTGAACAGATGAGGAGGAGTTGCTTCTTGTGAATGAAAAAAGAAACTGGTTTTTGAGATGGAATCCATTCCTAGTAAAGATGCTGTGAACGTTGTTGAAATGACAACCAAAGATTAGACCATTATATAATCTTAGTCGATAAAGCAGTGGTGGGGTTTGAGAGGATTGATTCCAGTTTTGAAAGAAGTGGGTAAAATGCTATCAAACCACATCTCCTGGTACATACCCATCTTTTGTGAAAGGAAGAGTCGATCAGTGCATCAGACTTACTTGTCATCTTATTTTAAGAAATTGCCACAGCCACCTTGACCTTCAGCAACCACCCCTTGATCTGTCAGCAGCCACCAACTTGGAGGCAAGACCCTTTAGCAGCAAAGAGTATGACTCACTGAAGGCTCAGATGATCATTACCATTTAAAAAAAAATAAGATATTTTAAAATTTAGTCTGTACCTCATTTTTTTTTTAGAAATAATGTTATATGCATAATTAATTATAGTACAGTATAATATAAACATAATTTTTATATGCACCGGGAAACAAAAAGTTGGTGTGACTTGCTCAATTGTGATATTCACTTTATTGTGGTGATCTGGGACTGAACCGTTAGTATCTCCAAGGATTGCCTGTCTTTACCTTGGTCATTCTCAAGTGTAGCTGCATATTAGAACCCCCAGGGAAGATTTAAATTCCTACCATTGCCCAGGCCCTTCCCCAGAGATTTTAATTTAATTGGTTGGAGGTGGGGCCTGGATATTGATAGTTTTAAAACTATTCCCAGGTGTTTCTAATGTGTAGTCAGACTTGACAGTTGCATTGCCTGAACATTCCTCCTGCTATAGCAGCCTGTTCTGTTTGGGTACTGTTTGTATCTGCTTTGGTATGTGTCCTCTTAGGTCGGAACTCCTCTGTCACAGAGCAGCTCATCAAATATTTAATATCATCTCTCCTCCAAGACTTAGCTTTTCCAGCCTAAATAGTCCTAGTTCCTGCAGTCTTCAGGACTTGTTTTCTATATTCTTCACTTTTCTGGTCACTCCCCTTCCTGGAATTGCTCTCGTTTGTCAGTATCATTCTTAAATAGGGTACTTTTGGGACTGAGCCTATCATTCTAGATGTCTGGGGCCCAGCAGAGGATGCAGAGAATACAGTAAAGCTGTAACTCCATGGTTCTGTACATGACACTTCTGTTATTGGTAGCTAAGATTACATTAGTTTTTTTGGCAGTCATGTCACACCGTTGACTCATGGGGAGCTCAAAGTCGGCTCAAGCCCTTAGTTCTTTCTCAAGCACATAAACTACTTAAATCAGGTCTCTCCTTCCCCATGCTTACAGGGCTTTCCCCTCTCCCCGACTTTATTGCCAGGATTTACATTTTTCCTTTTGAAACGTAAGAGGAAAACTCAGTGGATCAGTTATTCCCCACAGGGAGATAATACATCCAAACTGAATGCCAGAAATTTATTACATATATATAGCAGCAATTTTAAGGAATGATCTAGTTCATTCATTTGGATCCAGAATTAAAAGTATTCTTTTTTATTTATTTATTTTTTTTTTTTTTTTATTTTTGAAAGAAAAAGAGAGGAAAGAAAGTGAGAGTGAAAGAAAGAAAAAAAGAATGTAAGAGAGAAAGAAAGAGGAAGAGAAAGAGGGAGAGAGAACGGGATTCTTGTTCTATTGCCCAGGCTAGAATGC
>CAUYLG010041082.1:0-46311 GCA_963573385.1 Cacajao melanocephalus | reverse complement strand
TTAAGTGTGGACGTCCATTTGTACTCTAGCCCAGGATCCCACACGTGACAGGAGGCCTGGCCAAGAACTAATTGTTATATTTAATTTACCGTTTTAAAATTTATTTATTTGCTTTTATTTTTATTTATTTTATTTTTTTTTGAGACCGAACCTCACTCTGTCACCCAGGCTGGTGTGCAGTGGTATAATCTTGGTTCACTGCAACCTCTGCTTCCCAGGTTCAAGCGATTTTCATGGCTCAACCTCCTGAGTAGCTGGGACTACAGGCGTGTGCCACCAAGCCCTGCTAATCTTTTGTATTTTTAGTACAGACAGGGTTTTGCCATGTTGGCCAGGTTGGTCTCACACTCCTAACCTCAAGCAATTCTCCCTCCTTGGCCTCCCAAAGTGCTGGGATTGCAGGCAAGAGCCACTGCACTTAGCCTGATTTACATTTTAGTTTTGGTCTGTTTTTGCCTGAGTGAGTGGGAGGCCAGCAAGCATCACCTGCATAGGAGAGAAGAACAATGAGACAAATTGAGGCCGGGTAGGCACGGTGGCTCACACACAGCTGTCATCCAGCACTTTGGGAGGCCCGGGTGGGTGGATATCACTTGAGGTCAGAAGTTGGGGGCAATGAGACAAAATGATTATTTTTCATCCTGCTCTTCTTTTTAAAAATATATTTGTTTACTGTTTTTCTAAACATGTTTAAACCCATGAAGGTATAAAATTATATAGGTGATAGGTTTCCTTTAGCTGAGATCCAAGTAGGGGTAGTTTTTGGGGATCCCTGTCAGCAAAGCCCATGCTTGAATTTTGAATTTTTCTTTTCTTTTTTGAGACAGAGTTTCGTTCTTGTTGCCCAGGCTCGAGTGCAGTGGCACAATCTCAGCTCCCTGCAACCTCCGCCTCCTGGTTTCAAGTGATTCTCCTGCCTCATCAGCCTCCCAAGTAGCTGGGATCACAGGTGTGCACCACTACATCAGGCTGATTTTGTATTTTTAGTAGAGACGGGTTTCACCATGTTGGGCAGGCAAGTCTCGAACTTCTGACCTCAAGTGATCCACCCCCCTGCCCCCTGCTGTCTCAGCCTTCCAAAGTGCTGGGATTACAGGTGTGTGCCACCACGCCCAGCCCCATTGTCCAAATTTGATATGACAAAGGTTACTCTGTTTTCTCTCCATGTCTGTTTTCTCTGTATCATAGACTCCTGTCTTCTGTTATCAGGCCTGAAAAGGCAGGTGCAGCCAAGAAATCAACACTAAGAAGTTTTTTTTGGATGCTGATATTAGCTAGTGGAAATCTTCAGTGGTATATTTAAGCAAATCTTGGTTTTCTCCCTGAAAGCCGTTTGGGAGACCGAGGTGGGCAGATCATTTGAAGTCAGGAGTTTGAGACCAGCCTGGTCAACATAGTGAAACCCCATCTCTACTAAAAATAATTACCTGGGCATGGTGGTGCATGCCTGTAGTCCCAGCTACACAGGAGGCTGAGGCAGGAGAATTGCTTGAACCTGGGTGGAGGTTGCAATGAGCCGAGATTGCGCCACTGCACTCCAGACTGGGCAACAGAGGGAGACTCTGTCTCAAAAACAAAAACAAAAACAAAGAAAAAAAGAAAGGAAATAAAATGCAAAGCCTCATGCCCACCCAGACCTACTGAATCTCAGTCTACATTTCAACACACTCCTCCAGTAATTTGTTTGATTATTGTTTGTGAAACAGTTATTAAAAAGTTACCGGGGACTGGGTGTGGTGGCTCACACCTGTACACCTTAATTCTAGCACTTTAGAAGGCTGAGGCAGGAGGATCCCTTGAATCTAGGAGTTCAAGACCAGCCTGGGCATCATGGGGAGGCACTGTCTCTACAAAAAATAAAATACAATAATTAGCCAGGTGTGGTGGTATATGCCTGTGGTCCCAGCTACTTGGGAGGCTGACGTGGGAGGATTGCTTAAGCCTGGGAGGTTGAGGCAGAGTGAGCCATGATCTTGTGACTGCATTCCAGCCTGGATGACAGAGTGAGTCCCTTTCTAAAAGTAAAATGTGTTTATAAGCTATTGGATAGCTCACAGACTCTCCAGAGGCTAGAGAGCCAGATTTGGTGATGTTGCCATCAGGTACAACACCCACATCACTCCACAGAGGGATGATCCCAATGCGTGGGTCACCAGGCAAGAACAGACACCTGCACTGCTAACAGTGGGCAGCCAACTTCACAGCAGAGCTGCCATCTCCTTCTCACCTCACCCTGCAGCCCATGTGGGCCCAGCCCCTTCTTCATTCTCTAGCTTCCAACCCAAGGCAGATGCAGAAGGCTGCTAGGGTGGGGCCCAGGCCACAGCTTAGGGGAGACTAGGAGAGGGAGTGGCATTTTCACTTTAAGTAATGAAAGCACAGGTGTGCCTCATAAAGGAAGAGCGGCTTCAAAACTCAGGCAAGAAGTTCAGCTTCTGTGTGGCCAAAAAGAATGACATGACAGATGTCTGCTCCCTGCGATTTTTTTTTTTTTTGGAAGAATTGTGGAGTCCAGCTTTGCCACTACCTGCCTAGTCACCTTTACCAAGGTCAGGAACATCTTACACTCTGTTTCCTCATCTTTGATATTACAGTATTTTCTTTTTTTTTCTTTCTTTTTTTTTGAGGATGGAGTCTTGCTGTTTCTCATGCTGGAGTGCAGTGGCGTGTTCTCGGCTCACCAAAACTTCCACCTCCCGGGTTCAATCGATTCTCTGCCTCAGCCTCCCAAGTAGCTGGGACTACAGGTACTCACCACCATGCCTAGCTGATTTTTATATTTAGTAGAGATGGGGTTTCACCATATTGGACAGGCTGGTCTTGAACTCCTGACTTTGTGATCTGCCCTCCTCGGCCTCCCAAAGTGCTGGGATTACAGGCGTGAGCCACCGTGCCTGGCCTAGTATTACAGTATTTTCATATGATGCTTTATATTGTTAAAAGAAAAACTTCAGCTGAATTCAATTTAAAGGAGTTTAATTGAGCAATGAACAATTTATAAATCAGGCAGCACCTAGAATCACAGCAGATTCAGATAGACTCCAGGTGCCTTGTGGTCAGAACAAATTTATAGACAAAAAAAGTAAAGTGACGCACAGAAATCAGGAGTGAGGTACAGAAAAACCTGGGTTGGTTGCAACTGGGCTTTTGCCTTATTTGAACACAGATGGAACACTCAGCAGTATATGAGTGGTTGAAGTATGGCTTCTGGGATTGGCCAAGACTCGGCGATTGTTACAGGCTTACTCTAATAGTAACAGAGTTAAAATAGACATGTTATATATGTATATTATTTTTTTAAAAGTTTTGGGGGTATAATTTACATACCATAAAATCCACTCATATTAAAGGTACCATTCCATTATTTTGAATAAATTACCCAGTTGTGCAGCCATTACATTTTTTTCTTTGAAACGGAGTCTTGCTCTGTCTCTCAGGCTGGAGTGCAATGGTGTGATCTCAGCTCACTGCAGCCTCTGCCTCCTGGGTTCAAGTGATTCTCCTGCCTCAGCCTCCTGAGTAACTGGGATTACAGGCATGTGCCACCACACCTGGATAATTTTTATATTTTTAGTAGAGATGGGATATCACTGTGTTAGCCAGGATGGTCTTGAACTCATGACCTCATGATCTGCCTGCCTTGGCTCCCAAAGTGCTGAGATTACAGGTGTGAGCCACTGCTCCAAGCCACCATTACATTTTCATCCATCAGAACATTTCCATCATCCCAAAAAGTTCCCTCCTGCCCATTGATGGAATCCCCATTCCCACTCCTAGCCCCAGGCAAACACCAATCTACTTTCTGGTCTCTATAGATTTGCCTTTTCTAGACGCTTCTTACAAAGGAAATCATACAATGTGTGGTATTTCATGTCTGCCTTTTTTCTTTTTCTTTTTTTTTTTAAAGATGGGGTTTCACCATGATGGTCAGGCTGGTCTTGAACTCCTGACCTCAGGTGATCCACCCACCTCGGCCTCCCGAAGTGCTAGGATTACAGGCATGAGACACCGCGCCCGGCCCACGTCTGCCTTTTTTCTATCACTTGGCATGATGTTTTTGAGGGTCATCCATGTTGTCACATGGATCAGTACTTTCTATTTGTCTGAAGAAGCAGGATATGGTAGAGAAGGCTCAGGCTTCAGAGACTATCAGACATTCAGAATATCCGTACAGTAACTCCACACTCTCATACAAGAGAAACAGAATCCCTTTACCTGGAATACAAATGCATCCTCATTACTCTCTGGCATCTGCTTCCCCAGGGCTAGATTGAAAGGCCCTATTTCTATATGTCAGAAACAGTGGATCACTGTCCAGGGACACAGATACAGGCCAAAACATCAGAACATCACTGCGGCCCTCTGCTCCTCTCCTATTCAACACTTCATCTCCCCTGAGGACAGAGCAGCAGCAGGTGTCCATCTGGAACCATTCTTTGTCCTTCCTTAGGCCAGTGTTTCTGGAGGTGCTAACAAGCCCTGGGATTAAACTTCCCCCAACACAGGCAGCTGGAGGGAGATGGGAAGGCAGGAGAGGAAAGCAACAGAACAATTCAGAAATTTAACAGAGAAGCAGAAGCAACATTACAGTGATAGCCCAAACAGCCTTCGAGACACAGACTTACTTAAGATATAGATACCTATATGCAGGCTCATAAAGCTATTTATTTATTTATTTAGACGGAGTTTTGCTCTTGTTGCCCAGGCTGGAGTGCAATGGCATGATCTCAACTCACAGCAACCTCTGCTTCCCTGGTTCAAGCAATTCTCCTGTTTCAGCCTCTCAAGTAGCTGGGATTACAGGTGCCCGCCACCACGCCTGGCTAAGTTTTTGTCTTTTTTTTTTTGGGATGGTTTCTTGCTCTGTAGCCCAGGCTGGAATGCAGTGGTGCAATCTCCACTCACTGCAACCTCTGCCTCCTGGGTCCTGGTTCAAGCAATTCTCCTACCTCAGCCTCCCAAGTAGCTGGGATTACAGGCATGAGCCACCATGCCCAGCTAATTTTTATATTTTTTAGTAGAGACAGGGTTTTACCATGTTGGCCAGGCTGGTTCTGAACTCCTGACCTCAGGTAATCCACCTGCCTCAGCCTCCCAAAGTGCTGGGGTTACAGGCGTGAACCACCGTGCCTGGCCAGATTTTTATTTTCTTACCATAAAGTTTGTTTACTCTGGCTGTTCTCATAGTGTGTAAAATATTTGCTTTGCTAAAAAATGATAAAAATGGAATTAAGAAAACATCACGATAGCCAGGCACACTGGTGTGTGCTTGTAATCCCAGCTACTCAGGAGGCTGAGACTGGAGGGTCATTTGAAGCCAGGAGATCCAGTCTAGCTTAGGTAACATAGTGATGCCCTGTATAAAAAATCAATTGAAATTAAAATTAGAAATGGAAAAGAAGATATTTTGATATTGCAAAAAGCATTTAGACCCTAAGCTGAGGAAAATTGCCAGAGGGAGATGCTTCTGACATGCCCTGTTCCAGTGGTCCCCAATCCTGGCTGCACGTTAGAATCACCTAGGAAGCAGTTAAAAAGGTACAAATGTGGGCTGAGCATGGTGGTTCACACCTATAATTTTAGCACTTTGGAAGGCCAAGGCGAGTGGATTGTCTGAGCTTAGGAGTTAAAGACCAGCCTGGGCAACATGGTGAAACCCTGTCTCTACTAAAAATATAAAAAATTAGGCCTGGTGGTGTGTGCCTATAATCTCAGCTACTCAGGAGGCTGAGGCATGAGAATCACTTGAACCCAGGAGGCAGAGGTTTCAGTGAAGAAATTGTGCCACTGAACTTCAGCCTGGGTGACAGAGCAGAGCAAGACTGTCTCAAAAAAAAAAAAAAGGTACAAATGTGGCCAGGCATCATGGCTCAAACTGTAATCCCAACACTATGGGAGGCCAAGGAAGGAGAATCACTTAAACCTGTGAGTTTGAGACCAGCCTGAGCAACATAGTGAGACCCTCATCTTCGAAATAAAAAATTATAATTAGCTGGGTGTGGTGATATGGTGGTGTGTGCCTATAGTCTCAGCTTCTACAGCTCCAGAGCCTGAGGTTGGATGATCACTTGAACCCAGAAGATTGAGGCTGCAGTGAGCTGTGATTATGCTACTGCACTCCAGCTTAGGTGACAGTGAGACCCTGTCTAAAAAACAAAAATGTGCAAAGAAGCAGCCCCTCCCCTTTCAGCTGTATTAGTTTTCTGTGTCTGTCACAACAAGTAACCAAATTACAAAAAAGGCTGGATGCGGTAGCCTATAATCCCAGCACTTTGGGAGGCCGAGGCAGGCAGATGATGAGGTCAGGAGTTCAAGACCAGCCTGACCAACATGGTGAAACTCCGTCTCTACTAAAAATACAAAAAGTAGCTGGATGTGGTGGTGCATGCCTATAATTCCAGCTACTCAGGAGGCTGAGGGAGGAGAATCATTAGAACCTGTGAGGCCTGGAGTGCAATGGCACGATCTCGGCTCACTGAAATCTCTGCCTCCTGGGCTCGAGTGAGTCTCCTGCCTCAGCCTCCTGAGTAGCTGGGATTACAGACACCCGTCACCAAGACCGGCTAATTTTTGTGTTTTTAGTAGAGACGTGGTTTCACCATGTTGGCCAGGCTGGTCTCAAACTCCTGACCTCAGGTGATCCCCCTGCCTCGCCCTCATGCTAAGATTATAGGAGTGACCCACCGCAGCTGGTCTCCCATATGTCTGTTTTTGAAAGCTCTTTACTCTTAGTTTTATTTATTATTTATTTTTTTTCTGGAGACAGGATCTCACTCTGTCATCCAGGCAGCAGCACAATCTTGGCTCACTGCCACCTCCGCTTCCTGGATTCAAGTGATTCTCGGGCCTCAGCCTTCTGAGTAACTGGGATTCTGAGTGCATGCCACCAAGCTCAGCTAATTTTTTTATTTTTTATTTTTAAGAGAGACCGGGTGTCTCCAAGTTAGCCAGGCTGGTCTCCACCTTTTGACCTCAAGAGTTACAGACAAGAGCCACCACACCCTACCACGCCTGGCCCATTCCTGTTATTGTTTAAATTGTATTTTTTAAATTATCAAACAATTAGAAAATTTACATTTGGAATTGATATGTAGCTTGGCTTGCAGTGTAACTTCCTACTGTTCTTTGTCAGGGACTAGGTTTCTCAAATGTTGCTCAGAGAGAATTGGCAACAATGGCTTAGAGTGCCTATGGGGTTGGTGCCAGATGGGCTGGGGGTTGGCATTGTCTGAATTAGATGTTGGAGTTGATGACTTCTCACCCCCAGGCACCTTCTGTATTCAAATGATCACAGCTAGTGGGCTACTGACAACTACTACAGAATCTATATCTTTGTACACAGCCCAGGACCTGGAAAAGAGTCAGTGTTTAGTGAATATTTACTGGCTGGCTAAGATTCCTGCAAAAGCCTAACTCTGATACAAGGTTCTCAGGTGGATGCCGATTATAACTCTAAAGTTTTTGTACAGTTCATAACTCTATTCACATATGCTACAGATAATTTTAAGAATTCAAGGCTGGGTGTGGTGGCTTATACCTGGAATTCCAGCATTTTTGGTAGACCCAAACAGGAAGATTGTTTGAGTCCAGGATTTCGACACCAGCCTGGGCAATGTAGGGAGGAGACACCATCTCAACAACAACAACAATAAAAATTAGCCAGGCGTGGTGACAGTGTCTGTAGTCCCAGCTACTCAGTAAGCTAAGGTGGAAGGTCGAGGTTGCAGTGAGCTGTGATTGTGCCACTGCACTCCAGTCTGGGCAACAAAGGGATACCCTATCTCAAAAATGAAATAAAATGTTGTATCTATGTCTTCCTATCAAATTCTATCATTTGAGCTTAGGACTCTTTGCATCAAATCCCATATTTACACCATTCAAAAAGAATTCATTTGATGAAATGAAACCACTGGGAGTCTCCTGTGGTTCTAGGATACAGCACCTTTTAACACAGGTGCTTGTCCTGTGCACCCTGGTCTCTTGTTAAATAACATTTTGTCACCAAGGCCCTAGGGTCTGAGAAAAGGAGATAGTGTGAGCAGCTCTGATAGAACATGAGCAGAAAGAAGTCAGAGATCTCAACAGGATCAACCCAGGCTCTGACCTTTCCAGAGCCTTCCCCCGGCTCTGCCCTGCCTCCCTTCCTCCTTTGTGTGTTTTCTCCCGGGTGACTGGGGTGCTATGCACTCCTCTGTGGTTTATCCTGCAGAGGAAATTCAGTCATTTCCAGGTTTGTTCTGTGTCACTGCAGTCTATTCTCGAAAGAAACTGAGTTTTTGTCTCAGAGTGACCTCCATGTGCTTATGTAGTGCCAAAGGCCGTTTTCTTCACAATCTTTCTTTTTTCCTTTTGAGATAGAGTCTCGCTCTGTTGCCCAGGCTGGAATGCAATGGCGTGATTTCAGCTCATGGCAACCTCCGCCTACCAAATTCAAATGATTCTCCTGCCTCAGCCTCCTGAGTAGCTGGGATTACAGGCGTGTACCACCATGCCTGGCTAATTTTTGTACTTTTAGTAGAGACAGGATTTCACCCTTGAACACCTGACCTCAGGATCCGCTCGCCTACACCCTCAAAGTGCTGGAATTACAAGTATGAGCCACCGCACCTAGCCCACAATCGTTTTTTGATTCTGCATTTAGTAGCATTTCCACAAGAAGAGTTTGAAAGACTAACAAAAACTTAAGTAATAGTTCTTCTGATTATATAAATAATCTTAGGCCAGACACGGTGGCTCATGTGTGTAATCCCAGAACTTTGGGAGGCCAAGGTGGTCTGATTACCTGAGGCCAGGAGTTCAAGACCAGCCTGGCCAACATGATGAAGCCTCATCTCTACTAAAAATACAAAATTAGCCGGGCGTGGTGGCACACTTCTGTAACTCCTGTAATCTCAGCTACTTGGGAGGCTGAGGCAGTAGAATCACTTGAACCTGGGAGGCAGAGGTTGCAGTGAGCTGAGATAGCACCACTGCACTCCAGCCTGGGTGGCAATGAGTGAGTCACTGTTTCAATAAATAAACAAATAAATAAATAATAAAAGTAATCTTAGTTTTAGAAGATTTGGAAAATCCTAGGAAAGCAAATGGAAGAAAATAAAATTATCTGTTAGTTCATGTCTGGGAGGAATTGTCAGGATTTTATAGTATACTCCTGTTGGATTTCTATTTAGTCATATGTAACAAAGGCACACTTTACTAAGATGTGAATGTACTGGACATTTTGTTCTAATCTTTTTTTTCACATAAATGCATTATCAGTATTTTAGCATATCAGTCCTTTTTTCTACTGTGTTAATTTTTGGTTTTTATTTATTCTTTTTTTTGAAACAGGCTCTTACTCTGTCACCTAGGCTGGAGTGTAGTGGCATAATCATAACTCACTGGAGCCTCAAACTCCTAGGCTCAAGTGATCCTCCCACTTCAGCCTCCCAAGTAGCTGGGACCACAGGTGCATGCCACCATGCTCAACTAATTTTTAAAAAATTGTTTTGTAGAGATAGGGTCTCCCTATGTCACCCAGGGTAGTCTCAAACTCTTGGGCTCAAGTAATCCTTCCACCTTGGCCTCCCAAAGTGCTGGGATTACAGGTGTGAGCTGCTGCTCCTGGCCTTCTACCATGTTTTCAGAAGCTGTATATATTTATTTTATATGTTAGGGAATCGTAGATGTTTAGTTATTGAAGAAGTGAGTTAATGTGGATAATAATAAAATATGATATATATGTATCTAAACATTTTATTTTAAAATTAAACAACAGTATATTCACTTTGCAATTTTTTTGAGATAGAGTCTTGCTCTGTCACTCAGGCTGGAGTGCATGGAATTCAGTGTCACAGTCTCGGGTGAATGCATCCTCAACCTCCTGGGCTGGAACGATCCTCCCACCTCAGCCTCCCAAGTAGATGGGACTACAGGTTCATTTTTTTGTATGTTCTGTAGAGACAGGGTTTTGCCATGTTGCCCAGGCTGGTCTCGAATTGCTGTACTCAAGTGATCCGCCTATTTCAGCATACAAAAGTGCTGGAATGATAGGCGTGAGCCACTACACTCAGCCTCACTTTGCAATGTTTTGGCTATGGGCATAAAGCCATATGGGTCCATTCCAGTTTCTTGTCTAAACCATACCCATAATATCCAGTTTTGATTTCTGTAGAATGGATGAATGGATCCAAAATGTAAAAGACTTTTTCTTCTTCTTCTTTGTTTTGTTTGTTTGTTTGTTTGTTTTTGTTTGTTTTTTTTTTTTTTTTTGAGATGGGAGTTTTGCTCTTGTGGCCCAGGCTGGAGTGCAATGGCTAGAGATCTCGGCTCACTGTACAACCTCTGCCTCCTGGGTTCAAGTAATTCTCCTGCCTCAGCCTCCTGGGCAGCTGGGATTACAGGTGCCCGCCACCACACCTGGTTAATTTTTGTATTTTTAGTAGAGGTGGGGTTTCACCATGTTGGTTAGGGTGGTCTCAAACTCCTGACCATAGGTGGTCTGCCTACCTCGACTCCCAAAGTGCTGTGTTTACAGGCATGAGGCACCACACCCAGCTCAGAACGTAAAAAACCTTTAAAGATACTTAGTGCAAACTCCTAGATCATGTGCAAATTTTTCCAGGCTAGGCCAGGTGTGGTGGCTCATGGCGAGGTGTTCGACACTAGCTTGGGTGACAAAGCAAGACCCCCATCTTTATATTTAAAGAAAGAAAAATTTCCAGGGTTTTTTTTTTTTTTTTTTTTGAGATGGAATCTTACTCTGTTGCCCAGGCTGGAGTGCAGTGTCATGATCGTGGCTCACTGCAACTTCCGCCTCCCGGGTTCAAGCGATTCTCCTGCCTCAGACTCCTGAGCATCTGAGACTACAGGCATCTGCCACCAAGCCCAGCTAATTTTTTTTTTTTTTTTTTTTTTTTTTTTTAGTAGAGATGTGCTTTCACCATATTGGCCAGGTTGGTCTCGAATTTCTGATCTTGTAATCTGCCCACGTTGCCCTCCCAAAGTGCTGAGATTATAGGCATGAGCCAACCTGCCCAGCCAGAAAAAATTTTCAAAGTAGTCGGGTACAGTACCATGTGCTTGTAATCCCAGCTACTCCAAAAGCTATGGGGGTAGAACCACTTGAGCCCCAGAGGTCAAGGCTTCAGTGAGCCATGATGGCACCACTGTACTCCAGAGAGAGAATCTGTCTTGAAAAAACAAAACCACCCCGTCTTAAAAAAAAAAAAAAAAAAAAAAAAAAAACGGCCGGGCGGCCGGGCATGGTGGCTCACGCCGGTATTCCAAGCACTTTGGTGGCCAAGGCGGGCAGATCACCTGAGGTCAGGAGTTCAAGACCAGCCTGACGAACATGGTGAAACCCTATCTTAAAAAAAAAAAAAAGAAAGAAAGAAAAAGAAAAAACAAAACCAGCCTGGCACGGTGGCTCACGCCTGTAAACCCAGCACTTTAGGAGGCCAAGGCAGGTGGATCACAAGATCAGGATTTCAAGACCAGCCTGGCCAACATGGTGAAATCCCATCTTTACTAAAAATACAAAAATTAGCTGGGCGTGGTGGCAGGCACCTGTAATCCTAGCTACTCGGGAGGCTGAGGCAGGAGAGTTGCTTCAACCCGGAAGGCGGAGGTTGCAGTGAGCCGAGGTACTGCACTCCACCCTAGGCGACAATGCAGGATTCTGTCTCAGAAAACAACAACAAACATCCTTTGCTCTTCTGCTATAGTGTATTACTGAGTACCTTTAAAAGTCTAGCAAGATACTAGGAATAGCTAGCTACCCCTGAAGTGAGACTTCAGCCTCTTTGTTTCTTGTTCCTAATATGTTTATTCGACATGGTGGAGAATTGCAGACGATTGGTTTTTGTTTGTTTTTCAAAACAGGGTTTCGCTCTGTCGCCCAGGCAGATTACGGCTCCACTGCAGCCTCGATCTCCCTGGCTCAAGTTTCCTCCTACCTTGCCTCCCATGTAGCTGGGACTACAGGTGCACGCCATCACACCTGGCTAATTTATTTTATTTTTATTTTTTGTAGAGATGAAGTCTAGCCATGTTGTCCAGATTGGTCTTGAACTCCTGAGCTTAAGCACGCCTCCCGCCTTAGCCTCCCAAGGTGCTAGGATCACAGGCATGAGATGTTACACATACAGCCTGATAGTTACTAACAAATTGAGGTAATATGGGAAATAAAAAGAAACAATCCATATCTAAACATATCTAAACATTTCGTTTTAAATTTCATGCTCTTTGGGTGACTTTTTCCATATATATATATATTTTTGAGACGAAGTCTTGCTCTGTCACCTTGGCTGGAGTACAGTGGTGTGATCTTGGCTCACTACAACCTCTGCCTCCCAGGTTCAAGCAATTCTCCTGCCTCAGCCTCCTGAGTAGCTGGGATTGGCTAGAGTGCAATGGCCAGAGAGCTCGGCTTACTGCACAACCTCTGCCTTATGGGTTCAAGTGATCCTCCTGCCTCAGCCTCCTGAGTAGCTGGGACTACAGGCATGCACCACCACGCCTAGCTAATTTTGTTATTTTTAGTAGAGATGAGGTTTCACCATTTTGGTCAGGTTGGTCTCAATCAAACTGCCGCCTGGGCCTCCCAAAATGCTGGGATTACCGGTGTGAGCCACTGCACCCAGCCTTTATTTTTATTTTTTTGAAATGGAGTCTCGCTCTTGTCCCCCAGTCTGGAGTGCAATGGATCTCAGCTCACTGTAAACTCTGCCTCCCAGGCTCAAGTGATTTTCCTCCCTCAGTCTCCTGAGTAGCTAGGATGACAGGCGGCCGCCACAATGCCCGGCTAATTTTTGTATTTTTAATAGAGACGGGGTTTCACCATGTTGGTCAGGCTGGTCTAAACTCCTGACCTCAGGTGATCCGCTTGCCTCAGCCTCCCAAAGTGTTGGGATTACAGGCTTGAACCACGGTGCCCAGGCTCACATATATCTGTTTTTAAAAGCTCTTCACTTTTGGTATTATTTATTTTTTGAAGACAGGGTCTCACACTCTGACACCCAGGCTAGAATGCAGCTGCACAGTCTCGGCTCACTGCAACCTCTGCCTTCTGGGTTCAAGTGATTCTTAGGCCTCAGCCTCCCAAGTAACTGGGATTACAGGCACATGCCACCACTCTCAGGGAATTTGTGTGTGTGGGGGGTGTTTTTTTAGTAGAGACCAGGTTTTGCCATGTTAGCCAGGCTGGTCTTGACCTCCTGACCTCTCAAAGTGCTGGGGTTACAGGCAGGAGCACCCAGGCCTGGCCCATTTCTGGTATTATTTAAATTGTATTTTTTTTTAATTGTCAAACAATTAGAAAATCTACATTTGGAATTGTTATGTAGATTGGCCTGCAGTGTAGCTTTTAGCTGTTCTTTATCAGGAATTAGGTTTTTCAAGTGTTGCTCAGAGAGAATTGGCAACAATGGCTTAGAGTGCCTGTGGGGTTGGCGCCAGATGGGCTGGGGGTCGGCATTGTCTGAATCAGATGTTGGAGTTGATGACCCCTCACCCCCAGGCACCTTCTATTCAACTGATCATAGTTAGCTACTACAGAATCTGTCTCTTTGTACACAGTCCAGGGCCTGAAAAAGAGTCAGTGTTTAGTGAATATTTACTGGTGGCTGAGATTCCTGCAAAAGCCTAACTCTGCTATGGTTTTCAGGTGGATGCCGATTATAACTTTAAAGTTCTTGTACAGTTCACAAAGTCTATTCACATGTGCTACAGATAATTTTAATAATTCAAGGCTAGGTGTGATGGCTCACATCTGGAATTCCAGCATTTTGGGAGAGCCAAGCAGGAAGATCATTTGAGTATTTGAATCCAGGAGTTCAAGACCAGCCTGGGCAACATAGGGAGACACTATCTCAACAACAACAACAATAAATTAGCCAGGTGTGGTGACAGCGCCTGTAGTCCTAGCTACTCAGGAAGCTAAGGTGGGAGGATCACTTGAACCTGAGAGGTTAAGGTTGCAGTGATCTGTGATTGTGCCACTGCACTCCAGTCTGGGCAACAGAGAGAGAGACTCTATCTCAAAAACTAAATAAACTGTTATATCTATATATTCGTATCATATTCTATTATTTGAACTTAAGACTCTTTTCATCAAATCCTGTATTTACACCATCCAAAAAGAATTTATTTGATGGAATGAAACCACTGTGAGTCCCCCTCTGTGGTCTGTGGTTCTAGGATACATCACCTTTCTTTTTTTTGAGATGGAGTTTCGCTCTGTGGCCTGGCGAGAGTGCAGTGGCATGATCTTGGCTCACTGCAACCTTCACCTGCTGGGTTTAAGTGAGTCTCCTGTCTCAGCCTCCTGAGTAGCTGGGACTACAGACGCATGTCACCACGCCCAGCTAATTTTTGTATTTTTAGTAGTGACAGGGTTTCACCGTGTTGGCCAGGATAGTCCTGATGTCTTGACCTAGTGATCCGCCTGCCTCAGCCTCCCAAAGTACTGGGACTACAGGCGTGTACCACCACGCCTGGCTAATTTTTATATTTTTAGTAGAGATGGACTTTCACCATGTTTACCAGACCGGTTTGAAACTACTGGTCTCAGGTGATCCACCCGCCTTGGCCTTCCAAAGTGCTGGGATTACAGACATGAGCCACTGCGCCCAGCCTCCAGGCTTTTACTGACAGATACAACTGGCATTAGTGGGTGTTTAGAAGGAACGTAGCTGAGTTTTATGCAGCATGCTTTAAATTTTTCAAAACACAAATGTACAGATTATCCAAGAGTTCTGTCAGCTACTGGTGTTTTATAGGAGAGCGGAGAATGTCAGTTAATTTGGTCAATTAGGTAGTGGAGTTAGGAGAGTGTCTGCCCTGTCCGCTGTGTGGGTGTGCCCGAAGCCGTTATCCACTCCCCTGTGGCTGGACATTCCAGTGATTTCTAGTTCAGTCTTCTCAAATCTGCAGGATCATAATGATCCTTAGGATGAATTTCTGGAGGTGTAATTGTGCTATGTATGTACGTAGATTTACATGCCCCATATATAATATGTCTTTGAGACATACTGCCAGATAACCAAAAAGTGTGTGCCAGATTTCATCAGATTGTAGGAGATTTTCATGTTCTGTTTTCAAAATTGAATTTGATGACAGGTCTAGTGTGATGGTTCACACCTATAATCCCAGCACTTTGGGAAGCTGAGGCGGGAGGATCCCTTGAGCCCAGGAGCTCAAAGCCAGCTGGGCAGCATAGGGAGACCCCCATCTCTGCAAAAATTAAAAGCATGCTGGCACCCACCTGTATGTAGTCCCAGCTCCGCTAGGGGCTGAGGTGAGAGGATTGCTTTGTCTCAGGAGTTTGAAGCTGCAGTGAGCCATGATCACACCACTGTATTACACCCTAGGTGACAGAGCAAGACGTTGTCTCAAAAAATTTTTTTATATCTAAAAAGAAAAATAATTTGATGACAATTTAAAAATCTACAAAATGTGCTCAGTTTGATAGGTGAAATTTTAAATTGCATTTTTAGTTTGTATTTTTGATATTCAAATGCATATTTTTCTTTTAAAACTTTACCTTTCTTTGTGACCTGATGAACATAACCTGTGCTCACTTTTCTGTTCTGGTGTTTACCTGTTTCCTGTTGGTTTGCATCTACTCTTTACTTATTTTAACTTAGTTTTATTTTTTAATACAGTCTTATTCTATTGCCCAGGTTGGAGTGCAGTGGCACCGTCTTGACTCACTGCAACCTCTGTCTCCCGAGTTCAAGAGATTCTCTTGCCTTAGCCTCCCAAGTTGCTGGGATTACAGGTGTGTGCCACAACACTCGGCTAATATGTATTGTCAGTAGAGACGGGGTTTCACCATGTTGGCCACACTGATCTCAAACTCCTACCTCAAGTAATCTACTTGCCTTGGTCTCCAAAGTGCTGGTATTACAGGCATGAGCCACAGCGCCCGGCCCTACTCTTTATTAATTATGGATAATAAACTTTAGTCTATCACTGACAGCAAAAGGTTCACATTATGTTTGCTTTTTTCATTGAGCAACATTGGAACTGTCATTCATTTTAATATAAGCCTATGGAGGTCATAGCTTGAATTTTAACATTTAACACAGAACATTTCGGGATAGTTTACATGTTTCTTTATTGGTTAATTTGGACATATTTGTTCATGTTTATTCAGTGTGATCATCAAGATTCTTCGAGACCCCCATTTAAAACAGTAATTTGTATATTCTTGGAATGCCTCAGGTAAAGGATTAAGGCATAGCATAGCATAAGTTGAAGCGCATCAGATCTTCACAGCTGTTGCATAATAGGTTATGTCCTCTGATTAAAAGTAACAGTGACTGGAGTATTTTATATGGTTCTCTTTTTTTGGACAGATGTTTCTTTTGCTTTTCAGAAATAATCAGGGTTTGAATCAAAATATTTTATGCCACCTGTGTGCTGGAACTTAAATCATATTTCGTAGGAAAGAAGGATAAAGAGGGAGATATTTATTGTGAGTGTTCAATCTCTAAATTAGTCTTCATGGCTGAGTTTGGGGATCAGTCATAAAATCACACCTGACTTTAGTCTAGTGTAACTTTTTAAGTAATTGAGATATGTATTGATCCAGTTATTTATTCTTGGATGTAATCATCATTTTAGAGCTTTCTTTGAAAATCTGTCATTTATTAATTGAGACCTCTTGTTTGAAACTATGGGCAGCATAAAAGAGAAATCATAGGCCATCGTTTGAGTGACATTTATTATATGTGGTCCATGATCCTTGAAACTCTACTTTGTCCATATTTTTTGAGCACTCCTTCCCTCGGGGCCCTATTTTTGTTAACTTGGGGTTTAGTCTGAGAGGCTAATGGTGAGGAGATTGTGCATTCCTTTACTGGGTCGTAAGCTTGCCACATGGCACATTTCGTACATTGTCACAGGCTCTCACTGGAGAATAAATGGTGACGGCCCACCATAGCAGGGCTACCCACCCTGAGTCCTGTGGTCAGACACCACCCATCTGGCCAGGATTATTATCCCGCATTGACTGCAGACTATGAGCTTCAGGAAGCCCCTAGAGGACAGATTTGGAGGAAGATTTGAGTCACTCTATCAAAATGCATATCCTTGAGTGACTTAGTTTTTGTTCAAATGGAAATTTAAATTATTTCTAAAAGGAAAAAAAATTACACAGAAAATAAGTTATTATCGTGTGTTGCTATCATTAAATTTATCTAACGAAATAAATAGACTAGATAAACAGACTGTCTCTTCCTCTAGTGGGGATGGGTTGATGGTGTTCTCAGGAAAGGGCCATGTGGGCAACTGGCTCTGAGGCCCCCAGGCCTAAGGTCCCCCATCCTCCCATCGAGGCTGTTTGCCATTGCACTGGAGGAATAATTTTCCTATTAGGACAATCATGGCTTGTAGCAGAGCAGGAGACTGCGTTGGGCAGGGCATTCTGAGTAGACCTACATGGCTGAGTTTAAGTCTCAGCTCTGCCACTTGTCAAGGCTATGGCACTAGGCAAACACTTCTCCTGAGCCTCAGTTTATTCTGTAAAATGAGAATGACAGGCCGGATGTGGTGGCTCATGCCTATAATCCCAGCAATTTGGGAGGCCAAGGAGGACAGATCACTTGAACACAGGAGATCGAGACCAGCCTGGGAAAGATGGTGAAACTCTGTCTCTACAAAAATTACAAAATTACCAGGCGTGGTGGCACACACCTACAGTCCCAGTTACTCGGGAGTCTGAGGTGGGAGGATCACTTGAGCCTAGGAGGCAGAGGTTGCAGTAAATTGAATTCATGCCACTGCACTCCAGCCTAGGTGACAGAGCTAGACCCCGACTCAAATTTAAAAAAAAAAAAGGAAAGAAAAGAGAGTGCCAGGCATACCCTCCTCACAGGGAAGTGAGGGTTGAAGGAAAAAATGCAGGAGATGCTTGTCCCTGTCTCTGGCTGAACTTGGTCAGATTCAAAAGAGGGAAATACAAGGCTCTGAAGAAATTAGGAGCTCACAACAGGGCTGATCAGAACTCTGTGAGAGGCTGGGTGTGGTGGTTCTTGCCTGTAATGCCAGTACTTGGTGAGGCAGGAGGCTTACCTGAGGTCAGGAATTTGAGACCAGACTGGACAACATGGCGAAACCTCATCTCTAGTAAAAATGCAAAAAATTAGCTGGGCCTGGTGGCACATGCGTGTAATCTTAGCTACTCAGGAAGCTAAGGCAGGAGAATTGCTTGAACCTGGGAGGCAGAGACTGCAGTGAGCCAAGATCGTGCCATTGCACTCCAGCCTAGGTAACAAGAGGGAAACTCTGTCTCAAAAAATAAACAAACAAACAAACACAAACCTCTAGGAGAGACCTCTACTCAGGAGTATAGCCCAAGGCATTGGGTGCCTGTTGTGAGGGCTCAGAGCTCAGGAGTAAAGCAGCCCAGGCTGTCAGCTGGGGTAGAGGGATGACCATGTGGCCCACTTTTGCTTGGTCTTTGTGCAGTGGCGTCTGCATCTCAGGTCCACTCCTCTTACCTCCAGCTTCCCCTGAGTACAACTTAGAACCATTGTGTGGACGGTGGGCAGCAGAAATTGTCCTGGACAGGCTTCTCCGTGGTTTGGTCAGTCCTACTTGAACAGGGTCTTTGTGAAGAATCTTTTCAGAGGCCGTCATCTCTAGAAGGTTAGCCAACATGTGGAGATGAACGCAGCAGTGACTTTGGTTAAGAAAAGTGGCAAAGCACTGTAGTGCAGCCCATTGCATTCTGGGTTAGCCTCTCATAGTTATAAAGAATGCAAAACCCTGTTGTATTGGCAGCAACTTGCTGGTAAAAGAATTCCTCCCTGTCCCCAAGTTTCCTCTGGTGACTGCTTTGCCATTACCTCTTTCTGTCCCTCCACTGCCTGGCAGCTCGGAAGAAGCCAGTATGTTCCCACAGCTCTAACCCAGAGCAATTCTTCTCTGAAAACGCCAGGAAGTTGGACATGAGCAAGAATTATAAAATTATTTCGGAACTGTGAAAGCTGAGATATGAATTGGCCCGTTCTTGTCCTACCTAACTAAAACAAAGTAGAGAGGTCAAAAGTAAAATGCACCCAGGGCACATAACATGGTTCCAAGAATGTAACTCTCTGTGAGCCTGGCTGCTGAAACTGCCACCTGAAACCGCCACCTGAAACCAGTGTTATCTAATGGCTGCTGAAACCTATGATTCTTTTTTTTTTTTTTTAAATGGAGTTTCGCTTTTGTTGCCTGAGCTGGAGTGCAATGGTATGATCTTGGCTAACCGCAACCTCTACCTCCCAAGTTCAAGCGATTCTCCTGCCTCAGCCTCCCTAATAGCTGGGATTACAGGCATGTGCCACCACACCCTGTAATTTTGCATTTTTAGTAGAGATGGGGTTTCTTCGCGTTGGTCAGGCTGATCTCGAACTCCTGACCTCAGGTGATCTGTCTGCTTTGGCCTCCCAAAGTGCTGGGATTACAGGTGTGACCCACTGTGCCTGGCCAAAACCTACTATGATTCTAAGAATAGTTTCATCCATTGCTATCACTGAACAGTCAAAACCTGCCAGCTCCCCAAATTCTTTTTTTTTTGAGATGGAGTCTTGCTCTGTCATCCAGGCTGGAGTGCAATAGCACAATCTCGGCTCATTGAAACTTTTGCCTCCTGGGTTCAAGCAATTATCCTGCCTTAGCCTCTTGAGTAGCTGGGATGACAGGCATGCACCACCATGCCCAGCTAATTTTTGTATTTTTAGTAGAGATGGGGTTTCACCACATTGGTCAGGCTGGTCTCAAACTCCTGACCTAATGATCTGCCCGTCTTGGCCTCCCAAAGTGCTGGGATTACAGGTATGAGCCACCGTGCCTGGCCCTTCCCACATTGTTACTAGTGCCAATGAATTTTTTCAAAGAGCAATACAACTTTCTTTTTTTTTTGAGACAGGATCTCACTCTGTCACTCAGGCAGGAGTACAGTGGTGTGGTCACGGCTCACTGCAGTCTGACGTCCCAGGCCCAACCTGCCTGAGCCTCCTGAGTAACTGGAAACACAGGCGCATACCACCATACCTGGCTAATTTTTATTTATGTTTATTTTTTGTAAAGACAGAGTTTCCATGTGTTGACTAAGCTAGTTGAAAACTGCTGGACTCAAGGGATCTTTCCACCTTGGCTTCCCAAAGTGCTAAGATTACAGGCATGAGCCATGGTGCCTGGCACATTTAAAAAAAATTAAACCTTTAACCTTCTCTTTGTTCTTCAGACATAACATAGACCATCCAGTCTGTGTGTATGCCTTGAATTGCAATTCTTTCTTTCCAGGTAAAACATTTTTCCAGGTGCAGTGGCTCGTATCTGTAATCCCCGAGCTTTGGGAGGCCAAGGTGGGAGGATGGCTTAAAATTAGGAGTTCCTGACTGGCCTGGATAACATGGCGAGACCTCATCTCTACAAAAACAAATTAACTGTGTATGCTAGCACACAGCTGTAGCCCCAGTTACTCGGGAGGCGGAGGTGGGAGGATTGTTTGAGCCCAGGAGTTTGAGGCTACAGTGAGCTGTGATCACACCACTGCACTCTAGCCAGGTCAACAGAGCCAGACCCTGTCTCAAAAATAAAAAATAAATAAAGAAACAAACAAAAACCCATTTTAATGTCAGAGGTTTGACTTCAACAGAACTGTTTTATGTTGTTGTTTTTTTCTGGGCAGTTTTGTATTTGTGCCTGTTGTAGAAGAAAGCATCATTCATTGTTTTTCTGGCAGAATGGCAGACATTAAGTAAACAACTGAGAGAAAATCTGTCTGATGATGGGTTAGAGCAGAGGCTGTGGGCTCCCTCAGTGACTCTGCAGGTAGAGTGGAACTCCCGGCAGAAGGAAATGCTGCATCCTACACGAGAGACC
This sequence comes from Cacajao melanocephalus, assembly GCA_963573385.1. NCBI lineage: Eukaryota > Metazoa > Chordata > Mammalia > Primates > Pitheciidae > Cacajao > Cacajao melanocephalus. The sequence continues at coordinate 25,452 of CAUYLG010041082.1, read as the reverse complement.
CTGTTATAGAGAGGGCTGCTATGGGAAGCCTCCACTTGCCATCTGAACATGAAGCGGGCAGTGCCAGCGGCGTGCCCCTCTGGAATGGAGTGGCAGATCAGTGTCAATGATTCAGAATTTGGTTGTCATTCAGGCAAAGCTTGGTGGGAGGAACTGGAAGAAAATGCTACTCTAGAGTTGAGTATCTGGAAGAGATAGGCTCCTGATGCTGTACTATGAGGGTCAAATCCATCTAAGGAGAAACAAGCTGAAGAAGGTAGCCGGGGATGGCAGTTTGAATCACAATCATGCTCATTTTGGAGAAGAGGAAGAAAACAACCATGACTATTTGGGATGTGCATGACTTCTCCCAGATGTTTCACCTCATGGTTGCTGATGGGCCCACTCTGCTGTCCTTGATCTAGGATCTCCCTGGCTCTACTAGAATTTCAGAAACTCAGGCTGGGTCTCCTTCTGGGTGTTCTAGCACCATCCAAAAGCAATTCCCCCACCTCCCTGATCCTCCACACCAGTTTCTCCCCTTTTCCCTCCAGAAACAAAAGTCTCATTTTTTTTTTTTGTACAAAAAAAGTTTTTGTAATTGTATCTTCCACCTCTTCAATTTCAGTTCTCCTGGTTAACAAAGTTACATTGTTTGTAAATGCATCTCCCGGATGGTCATCAGCTTCCCCTCATTTCCTGGCCTGTGCTCTTCTTTCTATTCCTTTTTCATTCCTATTGTGGGGGAGGATCAGCATTCTGTTTGCATTTGGACATTTTCTCCCCCAGGCTTCCAGCTCAGCCCGCTCTCTGTGGATGGGAGCATTGACTATTGCCACAATCTTGGTTTCTTTTCTGTGTGACTCTCAGGTCCATGGCTTCTCCCTCATCTGTCCCTCACTGTTCCCCCCACCCCCAACTCATTTTGTTATGGTTGGGACTCTGTCCTCTTTTAGAAAAGGAATTCGACTTATTACTGTATCCAGTTATGAAAATAGAGGGGTGATTTAAAAATTCGCATAGTGCGGAAAGACGTCAAAAAGAAATAAACAGTTGTCTGAAATCGTAGGCAAGGTGGCTTGACTCAACGTTTTGGTGATTGGGAAAATAACATTCCAGGTGTGTGATAAAAGTCACACGGATTACACAATTTTACATATAACTTATATTTTCTGCTGTTTTACTCCATAATTTGTTCTGGGTTTTTACGTCAATAAAAATAAACTAATTTTAAAAGCTTTTTTGTCAGGAGTTTGAGACCAGCCTGGCCAACATGGTGAAACCCCATCTCTACTAAAAATACAAAAATAAGCCGGTAGTGGTGGTGGGTGCCTGTAATCCCATCTACTTGGGAAGCTGAGGCAGGAGAATCACTTCAACCCAGGAGGAGGAGGTTGTAGTGAGTCGAGATTGTGCCACTGCACCCCAGCCTGGGCAACAGAGTGAGACTCCATCCCTAATTTAAAACAACAACAACAAGAACAACAAAAAGATTGGGCATGATGGCTCACACCTGTAATCCCAGCACTTTGGGAGGCCTAGGTGGGTGGATCATTTGAGGTCAGGAGTTTAAGACCAGCCTGGCCAACATGGTGAAACCCCACCTCTAATAAAAATACAAAAAATTAGCTGGGTGTGGTGGTGCATGCCTGTAATCCCAGCTACTTAGGAGGCGGAGGCAGGAGAATCACTTGAACCCAGGAAGCAAAGGCTGCAGTGAGCTGAGATCCTGCCACCACACTCCAGCCTGGGCGACAAAGGGAGACTCCATCCATCTGGGTGGGTGAGAGGGGGTGGAGTAGCTTTGTGGAACAGTTCAGACGAACACAAAAGAAGAGAGATTGTATTGACGCCCTTCATCCCTGTCACTGTCTTAGGTAACTGTGCATGGCGAGGGTAATAATTTTACTAAATAGTCATTAAATATTCTAATTTGTATCTTTCAAAGAGAACTTTTTTTCTTTTTTTCAGACAGAGTCTCATGCTGGAAAGCAATGGCAAGTTCTCAGCTTACTGCAACTGCCGCCTCTCGGGTTCAAGCAATTCTCCTGCCTCAGCCTCCCAAGTAGCTAGGATTACAGGCACCCACCACCAGGCTCAGCTTATTTTTTGTATTTTTAGTAGAGACGGGGATTTGCCATGTTGGCCAGGCTGGTCTCAATCTCCTGACTCAGGTGATCCACCCACCTCGGCCTCCCAAAAGTGCTTAGATTACGGGTGTGAGCCACCGCACCTGGCCTCAAAGAGAACTTTTAAAAAAGTACCCCAGGCCTCAAAGAGAACTCTTAAAAAAATACCGCAAGCCAGGAGCAGTGGCTCATGCCTATAATCGCAGCACTTTGGGAGGCCTGGTCGGGCAGATTGCCTGAGCTCAGGAGTTATCGACCAGCTTGGGCAACACAGTGAAACCCTGTCTCTACTAAAATACAAAGAATTAGCTGGGTGTGGTAGCATGTGCCTGTAGTTCCAGCTGCTTGGGAGGCTGAGACAGGAGAATTGCTTGAACCCAGAAGGCGAAGGTTGCAGTGAGCCGAGATCTCGACACTGCACTCCAGCCTGGGTGAGAAGGAGACTCTGTCTTAAAAAAAAAAAAAAAAAAAGTTAACAATAATTCATTATTATTGTCACATAGGCAGTGTTCAGAGTCTACTGGTTGCCTCAAAATTGGAAGAGTTTGTTTGTATCAGGGTCCAGGTTATTTTTTAATGGCTGCGTGGGTATGCTATTTGGATGTATCCTTATTTAATCCATCCTATTGATGGACTGTGGACTGAATGTCATTTACATGATGAAACCCTATCCTTCTAAAGGGATGGTGTTAGGAAGTGGGGCCTTTGGGAGGTGATTAGCGATATGTATAAGGTCCTGAGGGCAGAGCCACCACAATGAGATACAATCTCTTAAAGAGGCCCCAGAGGGAGCTTGTTCTCTTTCCACCTTGTGAGGACTCCGTGAGCATCCGGACTCAGCCTCAGTGAGGACTCAGAAAGAGGCCAGTCACTGCTGAGTAGCCAGCCTCAGCTACCAGAAAGCGGGCCCTGATCAATGACTTCTACCCTTCAGAACCGTAAGAAATAATCTGTTCATAAGGCACCATGGCTTTGGTGCTTTGGTACAGCAGCCGGAAGAGACATGTAGGTTGTTTGCAATGGTTTGTCTTTATTTAATTACGTCTGTGATGAGTATACTAGAATTGGGTTTGGCTCTCATTTCCTCAGGCTGAACCTCCATTTGGAGTTGCCCTAAAATTGTTGGCAGAGGAATTCCCACATGGGAGTGCCCCAGTCCCTGTGGAAATGGGACTTGTTGGGACTCCAGTGAAGGGAGCACCAAGCTCCAGGGTGACTGGTCCAAAGTGTTCATTAGGGAAACTTACCGGGTGCTGTAGCATGTGCTTGGATAGACACTCAGAGAAAAGGATGTTCTGCTTAGCTGTGTCCCTAAGTGTCAAACGGTTCAGGAATTTGGCTCAGGGCTGGTGCCAGTTTCTTTCTGCATTTTAGATAACAATTCAAACATCTTTCTTTGTGCCCGGAAATATTCACGGTCCCAGCTTGGGTTCAAGCCTGCAAGAGAAAATTAGCTGCCCAGCTCACAGAGCAGTCAAAGCACCTGGTGTTTCTTGGTCAGGACAGGAGAGAAAGTGGGAGAACTGGGGGACATCACAGCTCCTCTTGCTGGGTTCTTGGAGGTGGAGTTACAGGGTCATGGAGGAGGGACTGTGACAGCTGGGCAGGGGACGGGAGCCCGGCACCAGAGCCGGGTCTGTCTCTGCTTACATCTCTGCCAGTCCAGCGGTGGAGGTTTTCCTTTACATTTCTCTCAGTATGAGTGGGATGGAATGCAGTGGCTTATGTATTCACAGCTTAAGAGTCTTTCGTGTATTTTCCCAGGAGAAGTTTGTGCTTTTAAACGGTTCTTACCAAAGCGTGATCTGACTGTCCATTTGGGTTAAGTTTTTCTTTAGTTTTAAAAACAATGATACTCAGGAAAGTTTTAACTTTTGGCAAATGTTGACCTTGCATATAAGTTTATAGGTTATTATATTTTAAGTGTTGTTATCAGTGAGTTTTTCCTCATTATATTTTTGCATTGGTTAGTTTTTCTTTTATGGGTATTTGTCTATATTTCTTAAGGACTCTTAGGACTGAAAAAACCTGAATGTGAGCGATCACATACTATAGAATGCACAGCTTTTGGCCGGGCGCGGTGGCTCACGCCTGTAATCCTAGTACTTTGGGAGGCCGAGGTGGGTGGATCACCTGAGGTCAGGAGTTCAACACCAGCCTGGCCATCATGGTGAAACCCCATCTTAAAAAAAAATGCACAGCTTTTAAGTATAGAGCTCGATGATTTTTAAAAACCTTGCACACTTGTGTCACTACCACTCAGGTGATGCTACAAGCCATACAAGATCCTCCTGGGCAGTGTCCTCCCTCTGGGGGGGTTCGCTTCTCATGCTTAATGTCAGGCCTGTGAGAAGTCAGCTATGCTTCCAACGTCAGTACTTTGTTCCATGAATGTACCTTCTTTACCTGTTGTTTTACTGTTAAAGTAGTTTGATTATGACAAACTAGTTTTAAACATCTTGCCACAGGCTTTGGTGTACATCTGTGTGTGTTCCTGTTGAGTGTTTAAACAAAGTGGCACCGTGGGGTGGTAGGTCAAGTGGTGAGCCCATGCGGTCTCCGTCTCATGCCCAACAGTTTTCCAGAGGGTGCAGCACGCGGGAGCCTTCTCCTGCTCCTTGGTTGTCAGCATTTGGTGTCACATACAACAGCTTTTAGCTGTTTGGTTTGTGGTGCGTTAGTTAGGATTGGGGTTTCGATTTGCATTTCATGGCGATTAAACGTGTTGAACACTTTTTCTTGTGCTTGCTGGCTTTCAAATAACATTTGTTGTTAGATTCCTATTAGGGTCTCTGGGTGTGGTGGCTCATGCCTGTAATCCCAGCACTTTGGGAGGCCGAGGCGGGCGGATCACGAGGTCAGGAGTTTGAAACCAGCCTGGACCAACATGATGAAACTCCATCTCTATTGCAAATATAAAAATTAGCTGACCCTGGTGGCGAGCACCTGTAATCCCAGCTACTCAGGAGGCTGAGGCAGGAGAATCCCTTGAACCAGGAAGCGGAGGTTGCAGTGAGCCAAGATGGCGCCACTGCACTCCAGCCTAGGTGAAAGAGCGAAGAGTCCGTTTCAAAAAACAAAACAAAAAACGGGATTGCGGGGGCGGCTATTTGTCTCTGTATGGTGATTTGTAGGGCTTCTTTGTCCATTTTCAACACACACCTAGGTCATTTCTTTGTATTGCAAGTATGTCTTCCCTGTCTCTGGCTTTTAATTTTTTTTTTGAGACTGAGTCTCACTGTGTCACCTGGCCTGGAGTGCAGTGGTGTGATCTCAGGCTCACTGCAACCTCCGCCTCCCGGCTTCAAGTGATTCTCCTGCCTCAACCTCCCGACTACAGTCGCGCGCCACCATGCCTGGCTAATTTAAATATTTTTAGTAGAGGGGAATTTCACCATATTAGTCAGACTGGTCTCCATCTCCTGACCTCATGTGATTCACCCACCTCTGCCCCCCAAAGTGCTGGGATGACAGGTGTGAGCCACTGTGCCCAACCTATTTTTTTTTTTTTTTTTTAAAGATGGGGTTTCACCATGATGGCCAGGCTGGTCTTGAACTCCTGACCTCAGGTGATCCACCCACCTCGGCCTCCAACCTATTCTTGATTTAGCCTGCCACCACTACAATCGCCATCTCTACTCGTTGACTAAAAATTCAGTAATTGTCTTGTTTTTATTAATCTTCCGCGGATATATAGCTCACGTTTATTTTCTTTTTCTTTTTTTTTTAAAAGACGAGGTTTCACCACGTTGGTCAGGCTGGTTATGAACTCCCAACCTCAGGTGATCTGCCTGCCTTGGCCTCCAAAGTGCTTGGATTATAGGCATAAGCCACCATGCCCGGCCAGCTCATATTTATTTTAATACATGTTAGAAATGTTTTTAATCTTCCTTTAGAACTTTGATGTTTTTGTGACCAGAAATATGCTGCAGGAATTTAACTCTGGTTTTTATTGATTAGCCCATGGTAATAAAATTAATTTTATTAATTTTTATTTGTCGGTTTGATTAAAGCCACAGTTTCTATTAAGTGAGGATTTACTGTGCAATTAATGTATTTTTTTTTTTTTGCTCTGGAACTTCCTTTTGATGTCTTTTTGGCTTTTAGTGCCTGTGCTGAAATTCTCAAACTTGAGCTTTAATATCTTGGACATATTAATGATAGATATTTTAGGGTTTATTCCTGGTGATTTTGTTAGCCAAATCCCTGTGTGTCTGTTTCTGTGATTGTGCTTTTTGGTCATGACTTTTCCTTCCTGTCTGCTTGGGTATTTCTTCATTGCCTGTTGGATATTTTATTTTACCTTATTTTTCTGAGGTAGAGTCTCGCTCTGTCACCCAGACTGGAGTGCAGTGGTGTGATGTCTGCTCAGTGCAACCTCTGCCTCCGGGGTTCAAGGGATTCTCCTGCCTCAGCCTCCTGAATAGCTGGGATTACAGGTGTCTGCCACCACACCTGGCTTATTTCTTAATTTTTAGTAGAGATGGGGTTTCACCATGTTGGCCAAGATGTTCATGAACAGGTCTTAAAGTCTTCAATCTATTTTGATTTTTGTGTATGGTTTGTGATAAGGGTCTAATTTCATTCTGCATGTGAATGTCCAGTTTTCCCAACACCATTTATGAAGAGACTCTCCTTTCCGCGTTGTGTGTTTGTGACACCTTTATCTAAAATTAGATGGCTTTAAATGTGTGGCTTTATTTCCGGGCCCTCGATTCTGTTTTTTCGGTCTATGTGGAGACCCACCTCTGAGCTCACCTGGTTCCTGGCAGCATTCGGTCTCTAGTGGGCTTGTGGCTTGAGTCACCCTCAGTTCCTTGCTACATCGGTGCCCCCCATAGGGTGGCTCACATCAAGGTAGCTGGCTTCCTCAAATAATGTGAGCATACATTAGTAAGACAGAAGTCAGGTTTGTCTCTTGGGACCTGATCTCACTTTTGCCAGATCCTGATAGAAGCAAGTAAGTAGATCAGCCCACCAGTAGATCAGCTCTCACAAAGGGCGGGCTTTAGATGAGGCCATGAATTCCTGATCTCAGGATGGTTGGGTCATCCTGGAGGTCTGCACACCTTACCTGGTGTGGGATTTCTTTCAGGCCTGCTTTCCTCAAGTGCCAAGAGAGGTACTGGCCACTCTAGGCTGGGGTTCTCACATCTAGGCGCCAGAGCAAACCTACCCTCCAAGAGCCTCGTGTTGGAACTGTCTGAGTCCACGGCCAGATAAAAGAAAGATGCCTCTTGTCTGTGGGCTGTATTCATTCTGGAGTTTGAGGGAGTGTTTAAGTGCCTACACGGGAGCTGCAAGAATGGGTTAAAGCAGAGAAGGAGAATCTGGGTGCTGAGTCAAGGAGTGTCAGGGGTGCCAGTGGGGCACAAACAACCAAGGCATTGGCATCAGGTTCCCACTGATAAGGCAGTTATTTTTAGTGTTGGTCTGTCTCCTTTCCAGGGCTCTCCAAAATCTGTTTCTTTTCTTTTTTCTTTTTTTGACATCTGGTCTCACTCTATGGCCCAGGCTGGAGTGTAGTGGCAAAATCTCAGCTCACTGCTACCTCCGTCTCCCAGTTTTCAGTGAATTCTCCTGCCTATGCCTCCCGAGTACCTGGAACTACATGTGTGCAGCACCACAGCTGACTAATTCTTGTATTTTTAGTAGAGACGATGTTTCGCCATGTTGGCCAGGCTAGTCTCAAACTCCTGACCCCAAATGATCTGCCTGCCTCAGCCTCCCAAAGTTCTGGGGTTACAGGTGTGAGCCACTGTGCCCGGCCCCAGATCTGTTTCTCAGCTCCTTAAAATCACACCCAAAACTTGTTGTATTGATTTAAAAGTGCAGGTATTATGCATTTTAATTTGCAATATTAGTGTTTTCTGCTTTGTAACATGGGAGATGTTTCTTCCAGTCATTAAATGTATCCTTCAGTGAAGTTAGGTAGCTTTCTTCTTGGCTCTGCATGCTTTTTAAATATTAGAATTATCCCTGGGTATTTTGTGTTTGGATGGCTATTGTGGAAAGGATTTATTTTTTCTACCACATTATTGGTCATGTACAGGAAAGCTATTGATATAAAATTTTTTCTATTGATGTTTGTGGGGGCAAAGAGTGGATTTGTATGTGTCTTTTTGTTACCTTGTGGAACTGGTGCAGCCTCCATCGGATGGCGTCAGCATTCCTGCCTATCTCAGTGCTTCTGATCTTTAACTAATCACGATGCTGGTTATGGAGCAGAGATGTACATGTGGGTAAAAACTTGTTCAGTTAGAGTGGGCATTAACCTTACAAAGTGCGTTCCTGGGGCAGTATGTCCAGTAATACGTGCAGTTTTTTTTTTTTTTTTTTTGAGACATAGTCTCACTCTGTTGCCCAGGCTGGAGTTCGGTGGCACGATCTTGGCTCACTGCAACCTCTGCCCCCAGGTTCAGGCAATTCTTCTGCCTCAGCCTCCTGAGTAGCTGGGATTACAGGTGTGCGCCACCACGCCCAGCTAATTTTTGCATTTTTAGTAGAGATGGGTTGTTGATCAGGCTGGTCTTGAACTCCTGACCTCGTGATACACCTGCCTCGGCCTCCCAAAGCGCTGGGATTATAGGCGTGAGCCACTGCGACCAGCCAATACATGCAGATTTCTAATGTGTCCATATGTGGCTTTGTCTCCATTTCCACATTAGTAGATGTTTTCATTGTGCCTGGTGATAAATATCTACAAATGAGATTGGTTGTAATGTTCTGGTTCTGTGGCCTCACTTTCATATTTTTGTGTCATTATTTTACTTATTAAAACCTCTCCTTCTATACTTTTTTTTTTTTTTGAGATGGAGTCTTGTCACCCAGGCTGGAGTGCAATAGTGCGATATTGGCTCACTGCAACCTCTTCCTGGGATCAAGCGATTCTCCTGCCTCAGCCTCCCGAGTAGCTGGGATTACAGGTACCTACCACCATGGCTAGCTAATTTTTGTATATTTAGTAGAGACGAGTTTCACCATATTGGCCAGGCTGGTCTTGAACTGGCCTCAGGTGAAGCACCCAAAGTGCTGAGATTATGTGGCTCCTGGCCTCATACTGTTATTTGGTCCCCATCTTAGTGTTTTCTTACTTCTGTGCTGGAACATCACCTGCATTTCAGCTGGAAAGCCACTGCCTGGGGGCTAGATCTCCACCACCGCCTGTTCTTGTCAGTAGTTTTTTTTGTTGGAAGGCCATTTTATTGGAACTCACTGGATGATCTGTTTACAATCATCTTTGGCTGCTTTTTTGCCACAGTGGCATAGTTGAGAACTTGTGATGAGGACCCAAGGACCCTCAAGCCTGAATTATTTATGGGGCAGCCCTTTAAGAAGACTTTTCGACCCTCTGCTTGTTCTCCCTGACCCTTCCCGGGCCTGTTTGGTCTAGACTGCAGGTCATTTGCTTCAGCACTTTCCTTTCTTGTCCTTTTTTTTTTTTTTTCCCCCCTTGAGACAGAGTTTCACTCTTGTTGCCCAGGCTGGAGTGCAATGGCGAGATCTCTGCTCACCACAACCTCTGCCTCCCGGGTTCAAGCGATTCTCCTGCCTCAGCCTGCCGAGTTGCTGGGATTACAGGTGCCCGCCACCATGCCTGGCTAATTTTTGTATTTTTAGTAGAGATGGAGTTTCTCCATGTTGGTCAGACTAGTCTTGAACTCCCAACCTCAGGTGATCTGCCTGCCTTAGCCTCCCAAAGTGCTGGGATTACAGGCGAGAGCCACCTTGCCCAGCCGCTTCAGCCCTTTTCTTACCTGGCAAAATTCCTGCCCTTACAGAGTTGATATTTCAATGGGGAATAATAGGCAATAAAGAATACTGTAAAGTGTATAATAAATTAGAAAGTGCCAGAAGAGAGGCTGGGAAGAGTGAGTGGAAGTGGGAGGCTCTCACAGGCCACACTGAAGTTCAGGGTTTGTGCCCATCCTGGCTGCTCTTCTACCTATGTGCTGGCCCCACATTCCTTCCACACAGGGACCTTCCAGAGTAACTGAACTGTCTTCACACTGCTTTTCATCAGTGCCCTCCTTGGGGGCCTATGGATCCCCAGAGGAAGAGTCTCCTGGACTGAGCACATGGGCGTGGTCACCAGAGGGCCATGTGGCCAGGGTGTTGAGTGGCTGGGAGGGGAAGTTGGAGGAGGAGAAGCGGGAGGGCAGTGTGGGCAGGGTACCCTCTTCTTTCTGCACAGTCTCTTTCTTGCTTAGGTAGTTTCATCCTACTGGGTGTTTTCCCTATTGATTTCACAGCCTGGTGTTAATGAAATAGTTTTTCATTGAGCTGGCTGTAGGTGCATGGTTTTAACAACCTGGCCAAACTCAGCCGGCCTCAGTAATCCAATTGCCCTTATCACCTTATTGTATCCTCATAGTATGACAAACTTGAAATGATCCATCTAGCTTTATTCACCTCCTGGCCCTTCTCATCCAGGCTTCATGACTTTTCCTGAGAGTCCTGGCCCTACCCCACTGGCGATAATTTCCCGCCATTGTCCATGTGTTCTTACTCATGTGCTTGTAATTTGCTGGCCTCAATCTCCTGTCAAGATGCAGCTGATTTTGCCTGCTAAGATTGACCCACCCAACTCATGAAGCTCCTGCCATTGCTCTCATGCCCTTGCTCCCTGGTCTTATCCACCTCATTTTACGGCCCTGGCCAGACCCCATTAGCCATTCCCACCTGACCTAATCCTATGGGACTTAACTTCATGGCCTTAACAACCTGGATTAGCCAGCTAGATTTCCTGACTAGTCTTACTAAACATAGGTGAACCACATGGCTCCCCATCTGTGGTTTACAAAACTGTCCTGTTTTATTATTATTTTTCAATCTAACAGGCCTTAAAGACCTGGCTTTACCTTGCTAGGTTTTGTCACCTGGTTTTATCATTCCCTTGCCCTTTTTCCCCTCACTGTACTCCCAACTCCATGCCCCATTCTCAGCCATAGCCCCAGGCATAGCCCCAGCCCCAGCTTAGGCCAAGCCCCAACCCCAGACCCAGACCCAGCCCGAGTTCCAGCCCAGCCCCAGCCACAGTCCCAGCTTCAGTATTAGACATCTTGCATTACTGAGTTGGCCTTACCCTCATGTTCTTTTCAACTTGGATGACCAACACAGCTTATCAACCTGGCCTTCCCACCTGTCTCCAAGTTTCATTCTAACTCACATGGTCTTAACCTCTTGACCTAGTCTGTTCAGTATTTACGTCTTGGCATTACCCAGGCAAATTTAGCCACCTAGCTCTATTCAGGAAGTCCTTAACTTACTGGCCTAAGCCACGCAGAGTTTTCAATCACGGCTTTTTGACCCAGTCTTAACCTCAGTATTGTTGACTTAGATTTACCCACCTGCCCTGGCCTTATTCGTTCAGTAGGAATCTCCTGGCCTCATGCACCTAGCACACCCACCTGTTCTTACTCTTGTGCCGTTAATGTGACCCATCCTTAGCAACCCAAACCACCCAGCTGATCATACCTCCCCAGCTTATCCAGTTGGCATCCACAATTAGTCTCAAGCTTCTAGTCTTCCTCAAGTGTCACAGCCCTACTGGCCTTAACCTGGTGTCATTTTGCTCTGTCCCAGCCTTTAGCTTTCTTGGTCTTACCTGGTTGCCCTCCTTCTGGCTGTATTTACCTGACCTTACCCAGTAGGCCTTCTTCACCAACCTCATTAAACTTAGGGCCATGCACAGCTGTGACCTTGACCTGCTTGGCCTTAGCAAGCAAGGCATAATCTGCTGGCCTAATATTTATCTGCTGTTTACCACCTAGTTTTATTTAGCTGGTCTTCACCTCCTTGCCTTCTCTGCACTGTCTTACCTAATATTTGCCTCCAGTCTTCATTTGACTGGCTTGGCAACTTGCCCTTAAGTTTACTGGGTGTTTTCTTTATTGATTTCACAGCCTGGGGTTACTGAAATAATTTTTCATTGAGCTGGCTCTAGGCACTAGTTTTAACAACCTGGCAGAACTCAACCCACTTTTGTAATCTGATTGCCTTCATCACCCTATTGTATCCTCATGGTGTTAAGCATCTGGCTATTATAACCTCCTGCTGTTCTTGTCCAGTCTTCATGAGTTTGCCTGAAAATCCTATCCATACCTGACTGGCCATAACTTCCCGTGTTCTCAGTTTTGTTTGTAATTTGCTGGCCTCAATTACCTGTCGAGACACAGCAGATTTTATGTGCTAAGATTGACCCACCAGACTCACAAAGCTCCTGCCATTGCTTTCCTGCCCTTGCTCCCTGCCTTTGTCCACCTCATGTTACAGATCTGCTCATACCCCATGAGCCTTTCCCACCTGGCCTTTCCGTATGCACCTTAACCTCATGGCCTTAACATCCTGGATTAGGCAACTAGTTTTCCAGAGTAGTGGTACTGATCATACGTGAACACATGGCACACACCCCAACTCCAGCTTAGCCCAAGACCCAGCCCCAGCCCCAGCCCCATTATTAGACATATTGCATTACTGAGCTGGCCTTAACCTCATGACCTGAAGACTAACATAATTTACCAACCTGGCCTTCCCACCTGTCCTCAACCTTTCATTCTAACTCCCATGGCCTTTAACTCCTGGTATAGTCTGTTTAGTATTAATGTCTTGGGATTACCAAGGTGGAGTTAGCCACCTAGCTGTATTTGGGAAGGCCTTCACTTACTCGACTAAGCTACCCAGACTTTTTAGTCTCTTGCCTTTTTGACCCAGTATTAACCCCATGGTGTTGCCGACTTAAATTTACCCACCTGCCCTGGCCTTACTCTTCTAGTATGAATCTCCTGGCCTCATGCACCTAGGACACCCACCTGACTTTACCCTTGTGTTGCTAATAACCCATCCTTACCATTCCAAATCTCCCAGCATGCCTCCCCAGCTTACGCAGTTGGCCTTTACAATTAGTCTCAAGTGTCTAGTCTTCCTCAAGTGTCACACAGCTCTACTGGCCTTAACCTGCTATCATTCTGCTCTGTCCCAGACTTTGGCTTCCTTTCATGGTTTTCACCTGGTGGCCCTCCTGGTGGCTGTATTTACCTGACCTTATCCAGTAGGCCTTCTTCAAATGACCTCATTAAACCTAGGGCCATTCACAACTGCTGTCTTCACATTCCTGGCTTAGGCCAGCGAGGTATCATCTGCTGGCCTCATACTTACCTGCTGTTAATCACCTAGTTTTATGCAACCAGTCTTCACCTCCTCCCTTTCCCTGCACTGTCTTACCCACCTAGTATTTTCCACCAGTCTTCATTTGACTGGTTTGGTGACTTGCCCTTCATCTTACTTGGTGTTTTCCCCATTGTTTTCACAGCCTGGGGTTACTGAAATAGTTTTTCATTGAGCTGGCTCTAGGCATCTGGTTTTAACAACCTGGCCGAACTCAGCCGAACTTAGTAATCTGGTTGCCTTCACCAGCTTATTGTATCCTCATGGTATGACAAAGTTGAAATCATCCATCTGGCTTTATTCACTTTCTGGCTCTTCTCGTCCATTTTTCATGACTTTACCTCAAAGTCCTGGCCGTACCCGACTGGCCATAAGTTCCCACCATTGTCCACGTGTTCTGACTCACCTGCTTGTAATTTGCTGGCCTCAATCTCCCATCAAGAACCAGCTGATTTTACCCATCAAGATTGACCCACCCACCTTATAAAGCTCATTCAATGACTCCCCTGCCCTTGCTCCCTGGTCTTGTCCACTTAATGTTAGGGCCCTGGCCAGACCCCATTAGCCTTTCCCACATGATCTAACCCTATGTGCCTTAACTTAATGGTCTTAGCAACCTGAATTAGCCAGGTAGATTTTCCCACCAGTGTTACTGACCATATATGACCCACATGGCCCTCAACCTCTGTTTCTGAAACTATCCTATGTTGTATTTATTGTTTAATCTAACAGGCCTTAAAGATCTGGATTTACCTCCCTAGGTTTTCTTCCCTGGTTTTATCATCCCCCTGCCCTTTTCCCCTTGCTCTACCCCCAATTAGATGCCCCAGGTCCAGTCTGAGCCCCAGCCCCAGCCTGAGCCCCAGCCCAGACCCCAGACCCAAAACCAGCTTAGCCCAAGGCCCAGCCACAGCCCAAACTCAGCACACCCCTAGCCCCAGCCCCAGCCCCAACTCCAGCCCAATAATTGGACATCTTGCATTACTGAGCTGTCCTTAACCTCATGAGCTGGATGACCAACACAGTTTGCCAAGCTTGCCTTCCCATGTCCTCAACCATTCATTCTAACTTACATGTCCTTAACCTCCTGACCTAGTGTATTTGGTATTAATGTCTTGGCATTACAAATGCCAGGTCGAGTTAGCCACTTAGCTCTATTCAGGAAGGCCTTATCTTACTGGCTTAAGCCACCCAGAGTTTTGAATCACTTGGCTTTTTGACCAGGTATTAACCTCATGGTTTCGTTAACTTAGATTTACCACGTGCCCTGGCCTTACTCATTCAGTATGAATCTCCTGGCCTCATGCACCTAGCACACCCACCTGACCTTACCCGTGTGCTGTTAATGACCCATGCTAACTAACACGAAACCCCTAGCTGATTGTACTTCCTCAGCTTACCCAGTTGGCCTTCACAATTAGTCTCAAGCTTCTAGGCTTCCTAAAATGTCACAGCCCTACTGTCCGTAACCTGGTGTCATTTTGCTGTCCTGGCCTTTGGTTTTTCTTTCCTAGTCTTTACCCGGTGGCCCTCCCGGTGGCTATATTTACCTGTCCCTATCCAATAGGGCTTCCTCACTGGACCTTATTAGGGACATACTCACCTGTGCTTCTCACCTGCTTGGCCTTAGCCAGTAAGAGGTAATCTGCTGGCCTCATACTTATCTGCTCTTCACCACCTAGTTTTCTCCAGTTGGTCTTCACCTCCTCGCCTTCCCTTCACCATGTTATCCACCTAGAATTTGCCTCTGGTCTTCATTTGACTGGCTTAATGACTTTCCCTTAATCCTACTGGGTGTTTTCCCTATTAATTTTATAACCTGGGGTTACTGAAATAGATTTTCACTGAGCTGGCTCTAGGTACCTCGTTTTAAGAACCTGGCTGAACTCAGCTGACCTTAGTGCCTTCATTACCTTATTGTATCGTCATGGTATGACAAAGTTGAAATTATCCATCTGGCCTTGTTCATCTCAAGGTCTATCTCATCCAGTCTTCCTGACTTTGCCTAAAAATCCAGGCCTTATCCAGCTGGCCATAAGTTCGCGCCATTGTCCACGTGTTCTTACTCACCTGTTTGTAATTTGCTGGCCTCAATCCGCCATCAAGACCCACCTGATTTACCTGATTTTATGTGCTAAGATTGACTCTCCCCTGTTATGAAGCTTCTGCCATTGCTCCCCTGCCCTTGATCCCTGGCCTTGTCCATCTAATGTTACGGCCCTGGTCTGACCCCATTAGCCTTTCCCACTTGATCTAATCTCATGGGCCTTAACCTCATCACCTTAACAACCTTGATTAGTCAGCTAGATATCCCCACTGCTCTTACTGATCACTCATGACCCACATGTTCCCCACTCTAGGTTTCTGAAACTGTCCTATGTTTAATTTATTATTACTAGTTTTTAATCTAACAGGCTTTAAAGACCTGGTTTTACCTCCCTAGGTTTTCCTCCCTCATTTTATCCCCCTAGCATTTTTCCCTCCCTCTACCCCCAACTCCATAACCTGCCCAAACCCCAGCCCAAGCCCCAGTCCTAGTCTGAGCTCCCGCTCAGCCCTAGGCCAAGCCTAAGCCACAGACCCACCTCATCTGAAGACACAGCCTCAGCCCAACCCAAGGCCAACTTTAGCCCCAGCCTTAGTGCTAGGCCCAGTCCCAGGCTTAGCCCCAGCCCCAATCCCAGCCCAATAATTAGACACCTTGGATTACCAAGCTGGTCTTAACATTATGACTTTTTCAACCTGGATGACCAACATAGTTTACCAATTGGGCCGTCCCACCTGTCCTCAACCTTTTATTCTAACTCACATGGCCTTAACCTCCTGACCTTGTCTGTTTAAATGTCTTGGCATTACCCTGGTGGAGTTAGCCACCTAGATCTTTTCAGGAAGGCCTTAATTTATTGGCCTAAGTCATCCAGAGTTTTGAATCACTTGGCTTTTTGACCCGGTCTTAACCTCACGGTTTTCCATCTTAGATTTACCCACCTGTCTGAGGAACCACCTGGCCTTACTCCTCCAGTGTGAATCTCCTGGCCTTATGCACCTAGCACACCAACCTGACCTTACCATGTGTCGTTAATGACCCATCCTTACCAACCTGAATCTCTCAACTGATTGTATGTCGATGGCTTACCCAGTTGGCCTTCACAATTAGTCTCAAGATTCTGGTCTCAAGTGTCACAACCCCACCGGCCTTTACCTGGTGTCATTCTGCTCCATCCCAACCTTTGGCTTTGCTTTCCTGGTCTTCACCTGATGGCCCTCCCAGTGGCTGTATTTACTTGACCTTATCCAGTAGGCCTTCACCCGACCTCATTAAACTTATAGGCATTTTCACCTGCACTGTTCACATGATTGGCCTAGCCAGCAAGACATTATCTGCTGGCCTCAGAATTATCTACCATTTACCACCTTGGTTTATACAGCTGGTCTTCACCTCCTTGCCTTCCCTGCACTGTCTTACCCACCTAGTATTTGTCTCTGGTCTTCATTTGACTGTTTTGGCTACTTGCTGTTATTCTACTGGGTGTTTTCCACATTGATTTCACAGCTTGCGGTTACTGAAATTGTTTTCATTGAGCTGGCTCTAGGTACCTGTTTTTAACAACGTGGCCAAACTGAGCCGACCTTAGTAATTTGATTGCCTTCATAAGCTTATTGTATCCTTCAGGTATGACAAACTTGAAAATATCCATCTGGCTTTATTCACCTCCTGGCTCTTCTCATCCAGTCTTCATGACATTGCCTGAAAGTCCTTGCTGTACCCAACTGGCCATAACTTCCTGCCATTGTCCATGTGTTCTTACTCATCTGTTTGTAATTTGCTGGCCTCATTGTCCTCTCAAGACCCAATTGATTTTACCAGCTACGAGTGACCCACCCACCTTATGAAGCTCCTGCCATTGCTCCCCTACCCTTTATGCCTGACCTTTTCCGTCTGTTGTTACGGCCCTGGCCAGACCCCAGTAGCCTTTCCACATGACCTAACCTATGGGCCTTAACCTGATGGCCTTAACAACCTGGATTAGCCAGCTAGATTTCCTGACTAGTCTTACTAATCATACCTGACCCACATGGCTCCCACCCATAGTTTACAAAACTGTGTTATGTTTTATTTGTATTATTATTATTTTTTAATGTAACAGGAATTAAGGACCTGGATTTGCCTCTGTAGGTTTTCTCCCCTGGTTATATCATCCTTCTGCCCTTTTTCCCTTGCTCTACCTCCAACTCCATGCCCCTACCCACGCCCCAGCCTAAGCCCCAGCCCAGCTGCAGTCCCCACCCCAGGCAGATAATTAGATATTTTGCATTACTTAGCTGGCCTTAACCACATGACCTTTTTAACCTGGATGACCAACATAGCTTACCACCCTGGCCTTCCCAGCTGTCCTCAACCTTTTATTCTAACTCACATGGCCTTAACCTCCTGATCTAGTCTGTTTAGTATTAACATCTTGGCATTGCCCAGGTGGATTTAGCCACCAAGCTCCATCCAGGAAGGCCTTAACTTATAGGCCCAAGCCACCCAGAGTTTTTAGTCACTTGGCTTTTTGACCTGGTGGTAACCTCATGGTTTTGCCAACTTAGATTTACCCCTGGCCTTACTTGTCCAGTAGGAATCTCCTGGCCTCATGCAGCTTGCACACTCACCTGACCTTACTCTTGTGCTGTTAATGACCCAACCTTACCAACCTGAATCGCCCAGCTGATTGTACCTTCAAAGCTCACCCAGTTGGCCTTCACAATTAGTCTCAAGCTTCTAGTCTTCCTCAAGTGTCACAGCCTTACTGGCCTTAACCTCGTGTCATTCTGCTCTGTCCCGGGCTTTTGCTTTCTTTTCTTGGTCTTTACCTGATGGCCCTCCTGGTGTCTGTATTTACCTCACCTTACCCAGTAGGCCTTCTTCACTTGACCTCATTAAACTTAGGGCTATACTCACCTGCCCTCTTCATATGCTTGGCCTTAGCCAGCAAGACGTCATCAGCTGGTCTCATACTTATCTGCTGTTTACCACCTAGTTTTTTACAGCCGGTCTTAACCTCCTAGCCTTCCCTTCACTGTCTTATGCACCTAATATTTTCCTCCGGTCTTCGTTTGACTGGCTTGGTGACTTGCCCTTCATCCTACTGTGTGTTTTCCCTATTGATTTCATAGCTTGGGGTTACTGAAATAATTTTTCATTGAGCTGGCTCTTGGCACCTGGTTTTAACAACCTGGCTGAAGTCAGCCGACCTTAGTAATCTGATTGCCTTCATCACCTTATTGTATCATGGTATGACAAGGTTGAAATTATCCATCTTGCCTTATTCACCTCCTGGCCCTTCTGATCCAATCTTCATGACTTTGCCTAAAAGTCTTTGTTATACTTGACTGGCCATAACTTCCTGCCATTGTCCATATATTCATAGTCACCTGTTTTGTAATTTGCTAGCCTCGATCTCCCATCTAAAACCAGCTGATTTTACCCTCTAAGAAAGACCCACCCACCTTATGGAGCTCTTGTCATTGCTCCCTTGCCCTTGCTCTCTGGCCTTGTCCACCTCATGTTACGGCTGTGGCCAGACCCCGTTAGTCTTTCCCACCAGACCTAACCCTATGGGCCTTAACCTGATGGCCTTAAGAACCTGGATTAGCCAGCTAGATTTCCTGACTAGTCTTACTGATCATATGTGACCCACATGGCTGCCACCCTCATTTATTGAAACTGTCTTAAGTTTTATTAATTATTGTTATTTAATCTAATAGGCTTTATAGACCTGGATTTACCTCTCCCGGTTTTATCATCCCCCTGCTGTTTTCCCCTTGCTGTAACTCCAACTCCATGCCTCAGCCTAATCCCCAGCCTTAGCCTGAGCCACAGCACCAGCCCTAGACTAGCCCTAGCCCCAGCCCAGGCATCAGCCCCATAATTAGACGTCTTGTATTACCGAGCTAACATTAACCTCATGACCCTTCCAACCCGGATGACCAACATCGCTTACCAACCTGGCTTTCCCCCCGTCGCCAACCTTTCTTTCTAACTCCCATGGCCTTAACCTCCTAACGTAGTCTGTTTAGTATTAATGTCTTGGCATTTCCCAGGTGGAATTAGCCACCTAGCTCTATTTGGGAAGGCCTTAATTTACTGTCCTAAGCCACACAGAGTTTTGTATCACTAGGCTTTTTCACCTGATCTAAACCTCACGGTTTTGCCAACTTAGATTTACCCATCTTACTCGTCCAGTATGAATCTCCTGGCCTCATGCACCTAGCACACCTACCTGATCTTCCGTGTGTGCCCTCACTGACCCATCCTTACCAACTCAAACTGCCCAGTTGATTGTACCTCCCCAGCTTACCCAGTTGGCCTTCACAATTAGTCTCAAGCTTCTAGTCTTCCTCAAGTGTCACAGCCTTACTGGCCTTAACC
Source organism: Cacajao melanocephalus (assembly GCA_963573385.1). Classification (NCBI taxonomy): domain Eukaryota; kingdom Metazoa; phylum Chordata; class Mammalia; order Primates; family Pitheciidae; genus Cacajao; species Cacajao melanocephalus. Next base: position 5,763 of record CAUYLG010041082.1, on the reverse strand, counting down.
TGGTGTCATCCTGCTCTGTCCCAGCCTTTGGCTTTCTTTTTGTGGTCTTCACCTGATGGCCTTCTTGGTGGCTGTATTTATCTGACCTTACCCAGTAGGCCTTCTTCACCTGAACTAATCAAATTTAGGGCCATACTCACCTTCCCTCTTCACTGGCTTGGCCTTAGCCAGCAAGATACCATCTCCTCGGCTGACTGATACCTGCTGTTTACTACCTCGTTTTATCCAGCAGGCCTTTACTTCCTCGCATTCCCTTCACTGTCTTACCCACCTAGTATGTGTCCCCGGTCTTCATTTGACTGGCTTGGCCACTTACCCTTAATCCTACTGGGGGTTTGCCCTATTGATTTCACAGCTAGGGGTTACTGAAATTGTTTTTTATTGAGCAGGCTCTAGGCACCTGGTTTTAATAACCTGGCCTAACTCAGATGATCTCAGGAAACAGATTGCCTTCATCACCTTAGGGTATGGTATTCCTCGTGGTATGACTAATTTGAAATTATCCCCAATAATTTTAGGCCTCATTTACCTCCTGGCCCTTCTCGTCCAGTCTTTATGACTTTGCTTAAAAGTCCTGACTGTACCCTACTGTCCATAACTTCCCACCATTTTCCAGTTGTTCGTACTCACTGGTTTGTAATTTGCTGGCCTCAATATCCCATCAAGACCCAGATGATTTTACCCGCTAAGATCAACTCACCCGCCTTATGAAGCTCCTGCCATTGCTCTGCTGCTCTTGCTCCCTGCCGTTGTCCACCTTATCTTATGGCCCTGGCAAGACCCCATTAGCCTTCCCTACCTGACCTATCCCTATGGGTCTTAACCTCATGGCCTAAACAATTTGGATTAGTCAGCTGGATTTCTTGACTAGTCTTACTGTTCATATGTGACCCAGTTGGCCCCTATACTTGGCTTATGAAACTATCCTGTTTCATTTATTGTTATTATTTTTTAATCTAACAGGCCTTAAAGACCTGGTTTTACCTCCCTAGATTTCTCCCTTGGTTATATCATCTTCCTGCCCTTTGTCCCTCGCTCTACCCCCTAGTCCATACCCCAAATCCGATCTTCAGCCTAGGCCCTTGCCAAATCCCCAGCTCCAGCTCGTGCCCCAGCCCAGCCCCCGATAGCCCCAGCCACAGCCCCAGCCCTGTCGAAGACCAGCCCCAGCCCCAGCCCCTGAACCAGCCCCAGCCCCATAATTAGACATCTTGCATTACGGACCTGGCCTTATCCTCATGACCTTACCAGCCTCGATGATCAACAGAGATGACCAATCTGGCCTGCCCACATGTCCTCAGCCTTTCATTCTAACTAACATGGTCTTATCCTCCTGAGCTAGTCTGCCTAGTTTTTATCCAGGTGGAGTTAGCTACCTAGCTCTATTCAAAAAGGCCTTAACTTACTGGCTTAAGCCACCCAGAGTTTTCAATCACTTGAATTTTGACCCAGGGTTAACCTCACAGTTTTGCCAACTTAGATTTATCCACCTGCTCTGGCCTTACTCATCCACTATGAATCTCCTGGCCTAATGCACCTAGCACACTCAACCGACCTTACCTGGGTGCCATGAATGACCCATTCTTATCAACCCAAATCTCCAAACTGTTCCTACCTCCCCAGCTTACTGAATCGCCTTCACAATTAGTCTGAAGCTTCTGGTATTCCTCAAGCATCACAGCCTTACTGGCCTAAAACTGGTGCCATTCTTCTCTGTTCCTGCTTTTGACTTTCCTTTCCTGGTCTTCACTTGGTGGCCCTCCCAGTGGCTGTATTTACTTGACCTTATCCAGTAGGCATTCTTCACACGCCCTCATTAAACTTAGGGCCATATACACTTGCCCTTCATTGATGCTTGCCTTAGCAAGAAAGATGACATCTGCTGGCCTAATACTTACCTAGTGTTTACTACCTGGTTTTATCCAGCCAGTGTTGACCATCTCTCCTTCCCTGCACTCTCTAACCCATCTAGTATTTGCCTCCAGTCTTCATATGACTGGCGTGACGACTTGCTCTTCATACTGTGGGGTGTTTTTTACCTATTGATTTCAGAGCCTGGTGTTACTGAAATAGTTTTTCATTGAGCAATAGTGCCAAATGCAACTGGGGTTTTCACAAAGGAGCAGCATCCCACCAGAGCAGGAGATGGAGCAGTAGAATCTGGTGAAATTGTGGTTGTCACATAGAAGAAGCTTGCCCCTGGAGCACTAGATGGAGCAGTAAGCAGCATCTGGTGAAATTGTGTTGTCACAGAGGAGCAGCGTGCCCTTGGAGCAGTAGATAGAGCACTGAACAGCATGTGGTGACACTGTGGTCATCACAGAGGAGCAGTGTGTCCCCGGAGCAGTAGATGGAGCGGTAAGCAGCATCTGGTGAAACTGTGGTTCTCACAGAGGAGCAGCGTGCCCTGGAGCAGTATAAGGAGCAGTAGCATCTGGTGATATTGTGGTTGTCACAGAGGAGCAGTATGTCCTGGGAGATACAAAAGGAGCAGTAAGCAGCATCTGGTGAAAATTTTGTTGTTACAGAGGAGCAGCATGCCCCCGGAGCAGTAGATGGGGCAATACCATTTGGTGAAATTGTGGTTGTCACAGAGGAGCAACATGCCCCCGGAGCAGTAGATGGAGCATTAAGTACCATGTGGTGATATTTTGGTTGTCACAGAGGAGCAGCGTGTTCCTGTAGATATAGATGGAGCAGTAAGCAGCATTTGGTGAAATTTTTGTTGTCACAGAGGAGCAACGTGCCCCCAGAGCAGTGGCATCTGGTGAAATTGTGGTTGTCACAGAGTGTCACCGTGTCCGTGGAGCAGTACATGCACCAGTGGAACCTGGTGAAATTGTGGTTGCCACAGAGGAGCAGCGTGCCCTTGCAGCAGTAGATGGAGCAGTACCATCTTGTCAAATTGTGGTTGTCACAGAGGAGCAGTGTGCCCTCGGAGCAGTATAAGGAACAATGGCATCTGGTGATACTGTGGTTGACAGAGAGGAGCAGCACGCCCCCGGAGCAGTGTATGGAGCGGTAGCATCTGGTGAAATTGTGGTTGTCACAGAGGGTCAACATGTCCCTGGAGCAGTACATGGAGCAGTGACATCTGGTGAAATTGTGGTTGTCACAGAGGAGCAGCATGCCGCCGGAGCAGTGGATGGAGAAGTAAACAGCATCTGGTGGAATTTTGGTTATCACAGAGGAGCAGCGTTCCCCAGAGCAATAGATGGAGTTCTAAGGAGTATCTGGTGATATTTTGGTTTCCACAAAGGAGCAGTGTGTGTTCCCGGAGATACAAATGGAGCAGTAAGCAGCATCTGGTGAAATTTTTGTTGTCACAAAAAAGCAGCATGCCCCGGGAGCAGTAGATGGAGCAGTAGCATCTGGTGAAATTGTGGTTGTCACAGAGGGTCACCATGTCCCTGGAGAAGTACATGGAGCATTGGTATCTCGTGAAATTTTTGTTGTCACAGAGGAGCAGTGTGCCCCCGGAGCAGTAGATGGAGAAGTAAGCAGCGTCTGGTGGAATTCTGGTTGTCACAGAGGAGGAGCATGTCCTGGGGGAGTAGGTGGAGCTCTAAGTAGCATCTGGTGATATTTTGGTTTTCACAGAGGAGCAGCATGTTCCTGGAGGTATACATAGAGCAGTAAGAAGCATCTGGTGAAATTTTTGTTGTCACAGAGGAACAGCGTGCCCCTAGAGCAGTAGATGGAGCATTAGGATCTGGTGAAATTGTGGTTGTCACAGAGGAGCAGCGTGCCCCTGGAGCAGATGGAGCCATAGCATATGGTGAAATTATGCTTGTCACAGAGGAGCATCATGTCCCTGGTGCACTATAATGAGTAATAGCATCTGGTGATATTGTGGTTGACACAGAGGAGCAGCATGGCCTTGGAGCAGTGTATGGATCAGTAGCATCTGGTGAAATTGTGGCTGTCAGAGAGGAGCAGTGGACCCCCTGAGCAGTATAAGGAGCAGTAGCATCTGGTGATATTGTGGTTGTCACAGAGGAGGTGCATGGCCCGGAGCAGAGGAGGAGTGTGCTCCTGGAGCAGTGGATGGAGAAGCAAGCAGCATCTGCTGAAATTGTGGTTGTCACAGAGGAGCAGCGTGCCCCTGGAGCAGTAGATGGAGAACTAAGGAGCATCTGGTGATATTTTGGTTGTCACAAAGGAGCAGCGTGCCCCCGGAGCAGTGTATGAAGCAGTAGCATCTGGAAAAATTGCGGATTTCACAGAGGGTCACTGCTTCCCTGGTGCAGTACATGGAGCAGTGGCATCTGGGGAAATTGTGTTTGTCACAGAGGAGCAGTGTGCCCCCGGAGCAGTAGATGGAGCAGTATCATCTTGTGAAATTGTGGTTGTCACAGAGGAGGAGCGTGCCCCTGAGCAGAAGATGGAGACATAGCATCTGATGAAATTATGCTTGTCACAGAGGAGCAGTGCATCCCCGGAGCGGTATAAGGTTAATAGCATCTGGTGAAACTGTGGTTTTCACAGAGGAGTGGCGTGCCTCTGGAGCAATGTATGAAGCAGTAGCATCTGGAGAAATTGTGATTTTCCCAGAGGGTCATCATGTCCCTGGACCAGTACATGGAGCAGTGGCATCTGGTGAAATTGTGGTTGTCACAGAGGAGGAGCGTGCCCCCGGAGCAGTATAGGGAGCAATAGCATCTGGTGATATTGTGGTTAACACAGAGGTGCAACATGCCCCTGAAGCAGTGTATGGAGCAGTAGGATCTGGTGAAATTGTGGTTTTCACAGAGGAGCAGCGTGTCCCCTAAGGAGTGCCTGGAGAAGTAAGCAGCGTCTGGTGGAATTGTCGTTGTCACAGAGGAAGAGGATGTCCCGGAGCAGTAGATGGACCTATAAGTAGCATCTGGTGATATTTTGGTTTTCACAAAGGAGGAACGTGTTCCCAGAGATAGGGATGGAGCAGTAAGCAGCATCTGGTGAAATTTTTATTGTCACAGAGGAACAGCGTGCCCCCAGAGCAGTAGATGCAGCAGTAGCATCTGCTGAAATTATGGTTGTTACAGAGGAACAGCACTCCCGCGGAGCAGGAGATGGAGCAGTACCATCTGGTGAAATTGTGGTTGTCACAGAGAAGGAGTATGCCTCCAGAGTAGAAGATGGAGCTGAAGCATATGGTAAAATTATGGTTGTCACAGAGGAGCATCATGTCCCCGGGGCACTGTAAGGAGTAATAGCATATAGTGATATTCTGGTTGACACAGAGGAGCGGCATGCCCCCGGAGCAGTGTATGGAGCAGTTGTGTCTGGTGAAATTGTGGCTGTCACAGAGGGTCACTGTGTCCTTGGAGCAGTACATGGAGCAGTGGCATCTGGTGAAATTATGATTGTTACAGAGGAGCAGCATACCCCAGAGCAGTAGATGGAGCACTAAGTAGCATCAGGTGATATTTTGGTTTTCACAGAGGAGAAGTGTGTCCCTGGAGATATAAATGGAGCAGTAAGCAGCATCTGGTGAAATTCTTGTTTTCACAGAGGAGTAGCATGTTCCTGGAGATATAAATGGAGCAGTAAGCAGCATCTGGTGAAACGTTTCTTGTCACAGAGGAGTATCGTGCCCTTGGAGCAGTATAATATCTGGTGATACTGTGGTTGACAAAGAGGAGCAGCGTACCCCATGAGCAGTGTATGGAGCAGGAGCATCTGGTGAAATTGTGGCTGTCACAGAGGAGCAGCGTGCCCCTGGAGCAGTATAAGAAGCAGTGGCATCTGGTGATATTGTGGTTGACACAGAGGAGCAGC
>CAUYLG010041080.1:0-11978 GCA_963573385.1 Cacajao melanocephalus | reverse complement strand
TGGATTCATTCTCTTCATCATATTCAGGTACACCTATCAAACGTAAATTAGGTCTTTTCACATAGTCCCATATTTCTTGGAGACTTTGCTCATTCCTTTTTACTCTTTTTTCTCTAATCTTGTCTTCTCGTTTCATTTCATTAAGTTAGTTTTCGACCTCTGATATCCTTTCTTCTGCTTGATCAATTTGACTGTTAAAACTTGTACATACTTCGCAGATTTCTCATATTGGGTTTTTCAGCTCTATTAATTCTCTTATGTTCCTCTCTAAATTGTCTATTCTCATTAGCATTTCGTCAAACCTTTTTTCAAGATCTTAGTTTCTTTACATTGGGTTAGAGCATGTTCTTTTAGCTCACAGAAGTTTCTTATCCACTTTCTGAAGCCTAATTCTGTTAATTCATCACACTCGTTCTCCATCAGGCCTTGTTCCGTTGCTGATGAGGAGCTGTGATTCCCTGTAGAAGGAGAGACATTCTGATTTTGGGTGTTCTCAGCCTTTTTACGCTGGTTTCTTCCCATCTTTGTAGATTTATCCACCTGTCGTCTTTGTAATTGCCGACTTTCGGATTGGGTCTCTGAGTGGACATCCAACTTGTTGATTCCCAACGCTGGAATCTATGTAATTTTCACTGCGGCAGCCCACTTCGCCGGCTGAAACAGCGGCATTGAGATTCATGGTGCTTTTCTGCCCGGGAATCTCCGGTCTGGCTTCCCTCTTCAGTCCCTTTTTCAATCAGCTGAATGGGCAACTCTGCCTTCCTGAAGCTCCAAAGGTCGACCAAGAGGGCACCCAGTCCCGTTTACTCCGCACTGAGAACCGCGGCGCCGGGGTGCCGGCAAAACGGCCGCGCCAGCCAAAAGAGTTGCGCTGGCGACCCGTGGGGCTCCTCCACTGGGAATCTCCTGGTCTGTGAGCAACAAAAATTCGTTCTGGAAGTGTGGCGTCCACTCGTTTTCTGTGCTTTCATTGGGAGCTACAATCGTGAGCTCGGCCATCTCGGATCTCTCTCCCGAGAAGACTTTATTATAATGATGTCGATTTTATTTTATTTAGATTTCAATGTAGTTGCCTTCATTGGATATTTTTGTTTATGGTTTCTGATGTTCCAAAATTATTTGGAACTTACTTGGAGGAGTTAGTGCTTGAGAATAAATAAGAAAACATACATAAACTTACAGAATTAATTAATGGGATCCTACTTTGCAATTTTAAAGTAACAGAATTAAGTCACAAAACTAACAGTTTGGTCCTTATACAAGAATAAAGACATAAATCAACTTTTTAAAAAAAAATAGGTTCCCATTCTTGTGATCTGAGATTGTTACCTGGGCAGCACAAAAAAAAAAAAAAAAAGATAATAGGTTGTCTGTAAAAGAAGAAATGAAGAATTATGATATTAGTGTAAAAGAAAAAATCAAAAGTAATAGGTTGTCCAGAAATAGACTCAGGAATTTATGGAATTCAGTATATAGCAAAGATAGTATTTTAGATCACTAGGGAGAAAATAGTTGACCTAAAGCTTTCAGTTAATTACTTCTCTACTTGATTGGGGGGGGGGAAGCTATTATCTCTATACCATATTATATAAAAATACATTTCCAGTGGATTAAATATGTAAATGACAAATTATGAAACTACTAAATAGAAAAATATTATTTGTTTTTTGAAATGGAGTCTTCCTCTGTTGCCCAGGCTAAAGTGTAGTGGCATGATCCTGGCTCACTGCAACCTCCACCTCCTGGGTTCAAGCGATTCTCTTGCCTCAGCCTCCCAAATTGCTGGGATTATAGGTATACCACACCCAGCTAATTTTTGTATTTTAGTAGAGATGGGATTTTGCCATGTTGGCCAGGCTGGTCTTGAACTCCTGACCCTAAGCGATACACCCACCTCGTTCTCCCAAAGTGTTGGGATTACAGGTGTGAGACACCACACCTGGCCAGAAAAAATATTTTTATAATCACAGAGGTAGGGAAAGTCTTTTAATATACTTGAAACCAGAAGCCAAAAAGGGAGGATAAAATTTACAAATTTGACCAGTGCCAGTTGGTGGAAGATTTCACTAACAAATATAAAACACAAAAGGCAGACCAGGAGAAAATCTCTGCAGCATATATAAACAGGCAAAGGCTTACTATCCATAATCCTTTAAGTCAAGAAAAAGACAGTCTTAGCCTGGCATAGTGACTCATGCCTGTAATCTAGCACTTTCAGAGGCTGAGGCGGGCAGATCATTTCAGGCCAGGAGTTCAAGGTCAGTCTGGCCAACATGTTGAAAGCCCATCTCTACTAAAAATAACAAAAATTAGGGTTGGGTGTGATGGCTCACGTCTGTAATACCAGCACTTTGGGAGGCCAAGGCGGGTGGATCATGAGGTCAGGAGATTGAGACCATCCTGGCTAACATGGTGAAACCCCATCTCTACTAAAAATACAAAAATTAGCCAGGTATGGTAGCAGGCGCCTGTAATCGCAGTTATGCGAGAGACTAAGACAGGAGAATCACTTGAACCTGGGAGGTGAAGGTTGCAGTGATCCAAGATCACACCATTGCACGCCAGCCTGGACAACAAGAGTGAAACTCCATCTCAAAAAAATAAAATTAGCTGCATGTAGTAGTACACACCCATAATCCCAGCTACCTGCGTGGCTGAAGCATGAGAATCGCTTGAACCCAGGAGGCAAAGGTTGCAGTGCGCCAAGATCACACCACTGTTCTTCAGCCTGGGTGACAGAGCAAGACTGTCTCAAAGGAAAAAACCAGACAGTCATGTAGAAAATGAAGGTGATAATATAAACCAGCAATTCCTAGAAATATACAAATATAAAATAGACTCTTTCACCTTGTGGTTTACTATATCATATTGAAGTAATTGGGATCTGCTGATGAAAAGATGTCATCTTGAATATTTAAGCTCTATCATCTTAACCTGTTGTTTCTGTAAATAAAATTAGTAAAGTTCTCTTGTCTCATAATTAGTGAATAGTACATCATGGGGTTTTTTTTAAGTTTTTGTTTCTTTGTTTTTTGTTTTGTTTTTAAATAGAGCCGGGGTTTCTCCATGTTACACCCAGGCTGGTCTTGAAATCCTGAGCTCAAGCCTCGGCCTTCCAGAGTGCTGGGATTATGGGTGTGAGTCACCTCGCCTGGCCTAAAGTATTTTTTATTTCAATAATAATATATGTCCATTACAGAAAACTTCAAAATATAGAAAAGCATAAAAAAGAAAAAAAAATCACATCATTTTACCACCTGGAAAGAAACACTTTTTGTTTCCTTCCTGTTCTATAAAAAGCCATGTAAAGAAACACTTTTACAAGTTGTTTTTCCAAATTAAATTTTTGAAAATAAAAATGGCAAAAAACTTTCCTGTAGTGTTTTATAAATTTTCTTCCCACTTAGTAATATCATGCTGATTAAATTCTAATACATTGTTAATGACTGCAGTATTACATTGTATGGGTAGTCAATAATTTACTTAACCAATCCTCTGTTGAACATTGAGGATATCTTTTGAATGTGTTATCTCTATATAACAAATAACGTGTGTATGAGTGTATCCGTGTAAAGGAAACCTTGTAGTTCATTGTGTCTGGGAAATGTTAGAATAGGCAGAGTTGTGCTGTATCAGTGAAAATAAGGGTACTGCTGTTGATAAGAGCCCATTTGGGGTATAAAAATACCTGTAACACCCATTCGCCTTCCTACTCAGAACTGCCATACTAGCATCATTCCTAGGTGAGATTTCCCCCCAACGCATCTACAGCCTCGGCCTTAGATCAGAATATTTTAGGCACCTTTACTTTAAGCTAATTTCCCCTCTCCTCTTTCTTCCTGCTTCTGAGTTCTCATTATGGCTGGTTTTTTGTTTGTTTTAATGAGCTTAATAGTGATCCTGGGCCAAGGAATCTATGTGTGTACTTTCTATCAGAAAGCATCTCCATTGTGTTGTGTAAAGTAGCCTGTATGACCATTTATATCACCTCTTTTATTTGACAGATACAGAAAATTGAAGGATTAATATCATATCGAGACCCTCATTTTTGGCGTCATTCTGCTAGTATTGTGGCTGGAACAATTCATATACAGGTGACATCTGATGTGCTAGAACAAAGGATAGTACAACAGGTAATGATCTTTTGTTTTTAAAGTAATTTCAGTTGAGGTAATTCATACACAAAAATTGTATACATCATAAGTTATATGGCTCAGTAGTCATTTATTATTCAAAAATATCAATCTTCCAACTCTTCTTTTTGTTTGTTTGTTTGTTTGTTTGTTTGTTTTTGAGACAGATTATCACTCTGTTGCCCAGGCTGGAGTGCAGTGGTGTGATCTCGGCTCACTGTAACCTCTGCCTCCCGGGTTCAAGCAGTTCTTCCTGCCTCACCCTCCCAAGTAGCTGGGATTACAGGCACCTGTCACCACACCGGTGTTTTTTTGTTTGTTTGTTTGTTTTTAGTAGAGACAGGGTTTCGCCATGTTGACCAGGCTAATTTCAAACTCCTGACCTCAGGTGATCCCCCCGCCTCAGCCTCCCAAAGTGCTGGGTTTACAGGTGAGCCACCATTTCTGGCCTAATCTTCCAACTCTCTAAGGGTAATATAACTTACTTTTTACATCTAGATTTGTTTTATATCTAAAAATTGCTAAAATAAATGAAGTTTTGTGTTTAAAGGATAAGCTTAAGTTAATGTAAAAAAATTCATTTATGAATTTGGTTCATCTTGGTTCATAGTAGATTATCAAAAAATAAGTCATTATTTATATATTCCTAAATTAGTAATAATCAACTTGGCAGGGTATATGCTATGTTTGGAGATAGATATCAGAACAGTTACTAAAGCCCTATTCTGGATGTACCAAATTGGAAACAATGGCTGTTTTCCTTTTCTACTGTGAATGTCAAATCAGTAATTTACTGACCTAAAAGAGTCTAAACATTTGCCAGGCACTGTGGCTCGCGCCTGTAATCCCAACATTTTGGGAGGCCGAGGCAGCCACATCACCTGAAGTTGGGAGTTCGAGACCAGCCTGACCAACGTGGAGAAACCCTGTCTGTACTAAAAATACAAAATTAGCTGGATATGGTTTCACACACCTGTAATCCCAGCTACTTGGGTGGCTGAGGCAGGAGAATCGCTTGAACCCAGGAAGCGGAGGTTGCAGTGAGCCGAGATCACACCAATGCACTCCAGCCTGGGTGACAGAGCAAGACTCTGTCTCAGAAAAAAAAAAGAGTTTAACGTTTTAACTAAATGATAAACATTACTTTGAGGATTTATCTTGAACTACTGTAACCATTTGTTTGTTTACTCATTCATTATAGAGACAGTGTCTCACTATATTGCCCAGGCTGGTCTCAAACTCCTGGGCTCAAGCGATCCTCCTACCTTAGCCTCCCTGGGCCACTGCACCCGGACTGTAACTATTTTTAAAATGTGATACAGGTTTAATATTCCTCATCCAAAATGCTTGGAATCAGAAATGTTTTCGATTTTTGATTTTTTTTTTTAATACTCACATTACACTTACCAGTTGAACATCCCTAATCTGAACATCCAAATCCAAAATGCTCCAATGAGCATTTCCTTTTAGCATCATCTTAGCACTGAAAAAGTTTCAGATTTTAGGGCGTTTCAGATTTTAGGGCATTTCAGATTTCGTATTTTCAGATTAAAGATACTCAATCCATATCAACTATGTACAACATATTAAGACGTGTACTAAATGCTTCACAATATCTGGATTTTTATAACAGGTTACAGGAATACTTAAAGATGCTGGAGTAAACAATTTAACAATTCAAGTGGAAAAGGAGGCATACTTTCAACATATGTCTGGCCTAAGTACTGGATTTCATGATGTTCTGGCTATGACAAAACAAATGGAGTCCATGAAATACTGCAAAGATGGTACTTACATCATGTGAGATAACTCAAGAATTACCCCTGAATATGAACAATCAAGATTAAATGACTCAGTATTTGTAATATTGCCAGAAGCATAAAAATTACACATAACTGTACAGAAACAAAGAGTTCCCTACCACTGATCAAGAAATCTTTCTTAAAGGAAATTTAAATATAGAATGAAGCATTAATGGTACAAGTGGAGTAATTATTTGAATTATGTGTATAAAAGGAATCAGACATGATGTATCACATCATCTTCAAAAATAGATTATGATGGATTCTGGTGAAGACCAAAATTACTTCTGTTTACTTTCTATCAGAAAGCATCTCCATTGTAAATATGTATTTACACGTTTATTACAAAGACCCAAATGAAAAATTTTTAGTCCATTTTTTGCATAGCCTAAGGATAAAAATAGGAATAAAAGTTCTATATTTATGGATTTTCTGTATATAAAACTGGTTTCTAATTATAACTTGTCCATTAAGTAATATCTGTATTGCCACTTTAAATGTAAACTAAATTATTTGGGAGAAACTTCAACCACTGATATGAGGTAAGCAGTGAGAATAGGGAGTATATAACATCACAGTTTTTGATGTATTACAAAACCCACTCTCTAAAATAAATTTTTTTTTACTTTTGGTAATATTTGCAAATGAATAATTAATTAATTAGGATAAATGACTATACTAAGTTGTGTCCATGTTATTCATTTACTTATGTTATGTTAAGGTAGAATATTTCATTTCTTGTTATGCATTTGGCATTTCAAGCTGCTTATCAGGCTGGTATCCAGGCAGTGGTAAACTTTCATCTTTTCTTAGCTCCATAATGTGAAACAGCAAGTTAAGAGAATTGTAAATAATTGTCAACTCACAGTTGAATTATCTGCCTATGGAGGTAACTTTTTCTAATTTCTGGAACACATAGATATGTAAGAAATATCAAAGAATAGGTAGTTATTTCAAAGTTTAGTAAGTAAAACTTGTCCATAAACATTTGAGCACCATGAAATCAAAATACCTTATAACTGTTTTCTGTAGTCATATCTAATTTATATTTTTTTCATTTCCAGTTGTAACTAGGTATGTAGTAAAGTCTGAAAAGACTTTATGATAAATAGATAATAACATGCAGTTTTATGGGCACCAAAGAATGTTGTCCAAAAGAAACTTTTTAATACCTTTCTAGTTATAGCCACCTGAATATGTTCATTCTTATATTAAGAATTTTGATAAATAGGTTGAATTTAGTATGAGTGCTATTTTCTTATATATACCACAATGGCAAACATGTATTATAAATCATATTTTTGTCTTACCAGTTTTAATATATGAGGGGTTTCACAAATTTGTTGTAAGTTATTTTTATATTCCTTGTCTTCTTTTTGCACATTTTTTGGCCAAAATCTTCAATACATATTAAAATTTTTGAGTGGTGGGAAAATAATTGCATATTGATGTTTTAATGCAATTTTTCTACATTAAAAAAATTTTAAGTAGATAGGTGCAATAAATATTATACCAAAGTTAAAATTGTCATTTCCCTTAGAAGACATATAAACAGCAAAAAATAATAATAATAATAATATGATTATGAGATATTAGAGTGAGAGAGAGGGTGGAGCTGAAGGTTAGGGAGGTGCAGTTAGAAAGTATGGAAACTCTAGTATTGAAAGCACCAGGGTACTGTGTTTCAGCTCATGCCAACCATGCAACTAAACCAGGTGCAGTGTCTCATGCCTGAAATCTGGCACTTTGGGAAGCTAAAGCGAAAGGATAGCTTGAGCCCAGGAGTTTGATAACAGCCTGAACAACATAGCAAGACTCCATCTCTACAAATTTTCTTTTTAAATTAGCTGGGGCATGGTGACACACACCTCTTGTGAGGCTGAGGCAGGAGGATTGCTTGAGCCTGGGAGGCCAAGGCTGCAGTGAGCTGTGATGATACCACTGCTCTCCAGCCTGAGTGACAGCAAGATCCCATCTCAAAAAAAAAAAAAAAAAATTCATGCAACTTTAGGCAAATCAGCCTTTCTGAGGTATCTTTTATTTTTCCTCATACATAAACTAAATAAAACCTGCTCAAATCTACTTTACAGGATTTGGGAACAGAAGGTATAATGTATGTGAAAATGCACTGGAAGATGAAAAAGTGTAAAGTTTAAGAATGGTTATTATTTTAAGCCTGACTTCAAAGGTAGCCATCATTAATTTGTCTCTTTTTTTTTTCTATAAATCAGCATCTCAAGAGATTAATTAGATGTTTAATGTATAAGTAAGTTTAAAATAATGCCCAAACAGAAGCCTGCTGTGAAGGAGAAGAGTTTGGGTTTTTTTTAGAGACAGGGTCTCACTTTTTCACCCAGGCTGGAGCGCAGTGACATGATCATAGCTCACTGTAGCCTTGAACTCCTGAGCTCAAGAAATCCTCCTACCACAGCCTTTCGAGTAGGTAGGACTGCAAATGCACACCACCACGCCCAGCTAATATATTATTTGTTTGTAGAGATAGGGTCTCACTGTGTTGCCCATGCAAGTCTCGAACTCCCGAGCACAAATGATCCTCCCGCCTCTTCTTCCCTAAGTGTTAGTATTATAGGCATGAGCCACTGCACTTGGCCCAGAAACCTAATAGTTTATTTGCCCCAAGAAAGGTGATGGTGATTATTTACCACACCTATTAATTTATCTTTCTTTCCCTTCTCTCCAACCATTGTTTTCTATTATTACCAGTTTGGGAGCTCGTGATGTAGACTTAGAATAAATTTTACATCTTTTATAATATAAATTTATTGTTTCTTTAACATGATAACTGATCAAGGCCAAGCACAGTGGCTTACACCTGTAATCCCAGCACTTTGGGAAGCTTAAGCAGGAGGATCACCTGAGCCCAGGAGTTTGAGACCAGCCTGAGCAACAGAGAGCTCCCCATCTCTTAAAAAAAAAAAAAAAAAAAAAAAATAATAATTGATAAAACTGTAAATTTCTCTAATTTCTGCCAGGCGTGGTGGCTCATGCCTGTAATCCTAGCACTTTAGGAGGCCGAGGTGGGTGGATCATCTAAGGTCAGGAGTTCAAGACCAGCCTGGCCATCATGGTGAAACCCCATCTTTATTAAAAAAAAAACTTCTCTAATTTCATCAGAAAAATAATGAAGCTATGTAATTAGATATCTCTAACCAAAGAATCCTGGTTTTACTTTATTTTATGATTATCCCCTAAAATGTCTACTCTAGTAATGCAGAGATGTGTGTTTTTACTAGTTAATAGTCTCATGAGGCCGGGCATGGTGGCTTACGCCTGTAATCCCAGCACTTTGGGGGGCTGAGGTAGGTGAATCACCTGAGGTCAGGAGTTTGAAACCAGCCTGGCCAACATGGTGAAACCCCATCTCTACTAAATATGCAAAAATTAGCTGGGCATTGTGGCAGGCACCTATAATCCTATCTACTTGGGAGGCTGAGGCAGGAGAATCGCTTGAACCCAGGACGTGGAGGTTGCAGTGAGCTGAGATCACGCCACTGCATTCCAGCCTGGGTGGCAGAACAAGACTCTGTCTCACAAAAAAAAAAAAATAGTCATATGGTCCAAAGTTCATAAGTGTAAATGGCATAAAGACTTTCCACCTCTTTCACTCATGTACACAGCTCTCCTCTCTAGAAATGACCATTCTTATCAGTTTCTAGACTATCTTTCCAGATATATCCATATACAAGAAAATACATCTGTATTATTTTTCACTTAGAAATTATTCCATAATTAAAACAGTAAAAAGCATCATCATTCTTTTTTTAGCTGCCTAATAACCCCATTGACGGATTTTTTTTTTTTTTAAGATGGGGCTTCACCGTGTTGGTCAGGCTGGTCTTGAACTCCTGACCTCAGGTGATCTGCCCGCCTTGGCCTCCAAAGTGCTTCGATTACAGGCGTGAGCCACCACGCTGGGCTGCGGATTTTTTTTTAAGATTAGTTCTAATCTTTTGCTCTTCTAGACAATACTATTATGAATAGCCTTATACAGACATCATTTTGAATGTGTGCAAATATTTAGGATAAGTTTTTACAAGTGGAATTTCAGAGTGAAAGGATTTGGAACATTTATACATTTGAAAAATATTACTAAATTTTATTCACTTAGATTGTAACAGCTTAGCCTCCTGCCAGCAATGTTAGATGTCTTAAAATGGAAATAGGCAAACCTTTCTTGGGGCCTTAATTAGTAGCAAGTTAAATATGCAGGGAGATTATATTTAGATGGTTGAGCTGAGTTCAGTTATAAAGCCACTAAAGTTCATTTTATTTTAGAGTGATTTTTCAGAAGGAAAATTTTCTGGTAAATTATTTAATTAAAATGGTAAATTACCAGCCGGGCTGAGTGGCTCACCCATGTAATCTCAGCACTTTAGGAAGCCAAGGCGGGCAGATCACGAGGCCAGGAGATTAAGACAATCATGGCTAACACGGTGAAACTCCATCTCTACTAAAAATATAAAAAATTAGGCAGTGACATGCGCCTGTAGTCCCAGCTACTTGGGAGGCTGAGGCAGGAGAATCACTTGAACCCAGGAGGCAGAGGCTGCAATGAGCCGAGATAGCGCCACTGCACTCCAGCCTGAGTGACAGAGCTAGACTCTGACTCAAAAAAAAAAATCACCAGAGAGAGATCCAAGATGGCCGATAACTAGCAGCTCAGGATTGTAGCTCCCAGTGAAAGCGCAGAGAACGAGTGAACGCCACACTTCCAGACAAATTTTTGTTGCTCACAGACCAGGAGATTCCCAGCGGAGGAGCCCCACGGGTCACCAGCGCAACTCTTGTGGCCGGCGCCGCGGTTTTGCCGGCGCCCTGGCGCGGCGGTTCTCGGTGCAGAGTAAACGGGACTAGGTCCCCTTTTGGTTGACGTTCGGAGCTCCGGGAAGGCAGAACTGAATAGGGAAGCCAGACCCGAGATTCCCGGGCAGAAAAAGCACCACGAATCTCAACGCAGCTGTTTTAGCCAGCGCAGTGGGTTGCTCAGATTCCGGCGCTGGGAATCAACAAGTTGGACGTCCACTCAGAGACCCAGTTTGAAACTTGGCAATTACAAAGACAACAGGTGGATAAATCCACAAAGATGGAAAGAAAGCAGCATAAAAAGGCTGAAAATACCCAAAAGCAGAATGCCTCTCCTTCTGCAGGGGATCACAGTTCCTCATCAACAAGAGAACAAGGCGTGATGGAGAATGAGTGCGTTCCAATAACAGAATTAGGCTTCAGAAAGTGGGTAAGAAACTTCTGTGAGCTAAAAGAATATGTTCTAAGCCAATGTAAAGAAACTAAGAACCTTGAAAAAAGGCTTGAGGAAATGCTAACGAGAATAGACAATTGAGAGAGGAATATAAGTGAATTAATGGAACTGAAAAACACGAGAACTCCGTGAAGTATGCACAGTTTTCAGCAGTCGAATTGATCAAGTAGAAGAAAGGATATCGGAGGTCGAAGACCAATTTGATAAAATGAAACGAGAAGACAAGATTAGAGAAAAAAGAGTAAAAAGGAATGAGCAAAGTCTCCAAGAAATGTGGGACTATGTGAAAAGACCTAATTTACGTTTGATAGGTGTGCCTGAATGTCATAAAGAGAATGAATCCAAGCTGGAAAATATTCTTCAGGATATTATTCAGGAAAACTTTCCTAACCTAGTAAGGCAGGATAATACTCAATTCCAGATAATACAGAGAATATCACAAAGATATTCCTCAAGCAGAGCAACTCCAAGACACATAATCATTAGATTCACTAGGGTTGAAATAAAGGAGAAAATTCTAAGGGCAGCTAGAGAGAAAGGTCAGGTTACCCATAAAGGGAAGCCTATCAATCAGACTCACAGCAGATCTCTCAGCAGAAACCCTACAAACTAGAAGAGAGTGGAGGTCAATATTCAATATCCTCAAAGAAGAGAATTTTCAACCCAGAATCTCATATCCAGCCAAACTAATCTTCATAAGTGAAGGAAAAATAAGATTTTTTGTGAAAAAGCAAGTACTCAGAGATTTTATCACCACCAGGCCTG